>MU002131.1:0-36763 GCA_010093585.1 Melanomma pulvis-pyrius CBS 109.77
GTCCAAATCCTTGGGCTGACAATTATATTTTTTCCAAACACAACAGGCCGCCATTAATCCACCTCTTTGAGTCTGTTTAGAGTCTAGGAACCCTAGGCAAATAAGACAGTGTTTGCCTAACACTACAGACAGCCATTAATCCAGCTCTTTGCGTCTGTTTAGACCCTAGCCGAATAATAACCAGATAAGACAGTGTTTGCCTAACACTACAGACGGCCATACATTCCCACTGTTGCGTTAGTTTAGGGTCTGGTCTAGAACCCCTGGCCTGATAAGTAACGGGTTTCTAACTCTAACTCTATCTCTGCAGCCGGACATTGATCCGAGTCTCCATTGCATCGGTTTATATTTCCTAATGCTTTCCAAGCCATGTTGGGTCCAGAGGACCAAGCTATGTTGTATCCAGAGGACCAATCTGCTAATTGATTCAAGTCTGCAGGGTCGGACCACTTGCTTGGTTGACATCCAAGACAACTCCTAGCTGGAGGTGGTATTCCCAGTTTCTCATAGTGATAGCGCGTACAATACCGTTCTCCCGTTAACTGGGAGACATACCCCAGAGCATCGTTGACCCGAATTCCTGGTACTGGAGAAGGTGTGGGACTCAAAGTCGTACAAATCCGCGAGAATGGATCGAATCTTTGTGCTTGAGCAAAGCATCCTTCGCCTGCAATACAAACGGATACAAAGTCCCTAAACCGTTTAGTACATATCAGACGGAGACATCGACAGCTTACCGAAAGTGCTTCTGCAATTGCTTCAGTTGTCCTAATCCCTTCTGATCATCCCCTACTTGAACAAACTGTATCCTGAAGTTGCCTGGATTATTGTGCCGACGAGGAGAAAGTCGAAAATCTTTGAGCAAATTCCCCACGGACGCTACCTGGTTACTCTTCCAGATGCCATCAGTGAAAATAAGTACAGTTTTCGATTTCTTCTTATCTTGCCGACCGGAAAGATACTGGTCCATGACTTCACTCAGAGAGGTTGTCAATTCGTTGAGTGTCGAATCTCCGTCCTGAAGCCAGTCTAAAATCTCGACTTCATCCGTAGTGCCTCGAAGAGTTTCTAACTCCTTTCCACAATTGCAACAGTACAAAACACGATGTTCTTGTCTTGACTGTTTCCAGGGACTTCTGAAAGATAGCCTGTGCGAAGATTGGGTATACCTTCTTGGAGGCCGACAAACATGAAGTTCGCTACTGTGAACCCCCTCTTTAGATCGAGACGGACGATCCAGACTTGACAGCTCCCACTCCATCTCCTCTCCACCGTCAGAAGTTTCGGAATGGTACCTGCCCACTAGACCGAACTCTGGACCATGGTCAATCTGTGAGGTATTCACAGAGTCTATACCTGCGCTACCTAGACAAGGATGACTAATCCGAGATTGGAAGCCCTGGAACCATTCATTGGTTAGAATTACATCCGGATTTGTGGAAGATGACTTGTGTAGAGTAATTATCGAGCCATTTTCGAAAAGAGATGTGGCAAGAGTCGAGTGATATTGGAGGGAAGGACATGCTCTTCGGGGAGACATCTAATTATATCAGTGGGGGTGAAATCTCTCGAAGCAATGACCTCTTAGGCCACGAGCTTTGAA
The DNA here is from genome assembly GCA_010093585.1 of Melanomma pulvis-pyrius CBS 109.77. Taxonomy (NCBI): domain Eukaryota; kingdom Fungi; phylum Ascomycota; class Dothideomycetes; order Pleosporales; family Melanommataceae; genus Melanomma; species Melanomma pulvis-pyrius. Next base: position 1,604 of record MU002131.1, read on the forward strand.
ATTTAAAAAAAGAAAATATCCCTTACAGAGTATCCCTCCTTCCAGAGTTTCCATGAAGATCGATCAAGAGGTAGGGGCTGACGCTCCCGGTGAAAGAGTATGTGGAACCAATCCTCTAGAGTGCCATCTCCTCCAGGTGCGGGGTTTGTATCCATCGTAACTTCGAACCAATCCTCTAAAGCGCCATCTCCTCCAGGTGCGGGGTTTGTATCCATCGTAACTTCGAACCAATCCTCTAGAGTGCCATCTCCTCCAGGTGTGGTTTTTGCATCCATCGGAACTTCGAAAGGTATCAATTCCACGAGAGAAGGTGGGGAATGTTTTCGATTCTGATCCTCCTCTTGCAGCAACTGGTCCAGATGATTACATAGCTCTTTCGAATCAAATCGTGACTTGGGATCACCTTGTAGCAAGTGCTCATCGACCAGATCCAAAATCTTAGCCGTAATACCATCATCGGGGCGCATATTGCGCCTCAACCCCTTATGCCACTTCGCGACCTCAGGTAGAACCTTTTTGCCGTCGTGGAATACTGGCATCGCACGATGATTATCAATTCCAGTGTCCTGGATGGCTATCTTGAGATGCTCCTCCAACTTTCGAATACCTGAAAATCCCAAAATGACCCATGTAGCGATTTCAGATATTATACAGCCAAGTGACCAAACATCAATCTTTTGAGAGACAGGGACCCGAATTTTACCATCACTGGAACCGCCACACTCCGGTGCACCTAAATATACGTTAACTGGACGATCATAGAAGAAGCGGTATCTTGCGTTCTGACATACTCCACATAAGACTGCCACCATCCATCATCTGCTCGCATACTTTGCTGTTATCGGTCTCTACGAACTTTGAGAAGCCAAAGTCTGCGATTTTCCACTGATTCTCGACCCGGAGAATGTTGGCTGGTTTTAGATCAGCATGCCAGCATACAACCCGACCATTGTCTCCATTGACACTGAAACCATTATGAAGGGCTTGAAGAGCATTTGCGACATCACACAGCTGCTTCCATAATAGCGCCCTCTCTTCTGAGCTTGTTGGAGGAGGTGTGTCTGCAAAGTACTCCTCTAGATCACAATGAGCATATTCTAGTAGAATATTGTATGTAGGTCCATCGATCCCCGGCTGTATAAATGACCCGAAACACTTCAGAATAGCCTGGTGACTATTTCCGAGTTGGCTGAGTCGTGTGAAGGCCTCAATTTCTCGATCATAGATCTGCCGTTGGTGTTTGTGGTACGTCTTGACCGCGAATAAGTGGGCCTTAAAACATGTTAGCATTCGCGACTTGCAATTACGAGGAGGATTACGGACTGTGCCTGGGTTGGGGTCATCAAAGTCCTTTCCGGTCCAGTTACAGTGGCTTCTTGGTACTTCAATTCTGTGAACTGACCCAGTGCCGCCTTTCAAGTTAATGCGTTCCTTCGATAGGATAGGCAAAACCCATTGGGATGACTTCTGCGACTCATTCAAGCCTTGCTGACTTGACAGTGGAGAAACTACAACGTTACACGCAAAGCCGTGGGATAGAGAGTTAGAATCCCATGGAAGAAGAAATTCACCAATAGAAGGACTCCATTTCTCAGGGGCATCTCCGGACGAATCGTCGGGGGCTTGACTTGTATCAGCATCAGGAGGTGGTGAACCAGATGGCTCATCTTTATCCTCGCTGTCACCAGTTCCGTCGTCATCATCGTCATCATCGTCGTCTGGTTTCGGAACGTCAATTTCGGCCCCTTCGAGATCATCGTCGTCGTCGTCATCATCAGGGTCTTCCTCAGGCCAAACCCGCCATTGAGTCATATCTGCTCCGGATTTGAAGTGGTTTGTTATGTGATCGCAGCGATGAGTCCAAGTGCGGGCATAAAACTGGTTGCGATCACAAAAGCCACATCTCCGGGGAAATGGTACGGAAGCGGAGGGGACCTTGCAATCAGCAAGTCCCCCTTGGTTAGCCCAGTCAGGATGAGCACTGGATAAGGAGGTAAAATGTTAGCGTAATTTGTATAAGATAAAGAAGTGCTCTGCTACCCTTAGATAATCTTGCTAGGTGGCCGACAGTGTTCATTTAGTGGCGGTGGAATATAGAGTGATATTAGGGGAAAGGAGTAGAACCCGAGAAATACGTACCGGCGAATGTGAGCGCGGAATTTGTCATCTCGTAAGTATAGGTTCTCTTTCGAAGCATTGTCGAGGTCTCCACATCGAGTGCAAAACCAAAGATTTTGCAAGTATCTGGTGTTCTCGTGTCGGTTCAAATCGGATGGAGACTTGAACCGTCGCCCGCATCCTACGGTACATTGATATTTCCACGTTCGTTGTTCCCGGTTGAATGATTTCGAGGGATTGGAATATTCATGGCTGCGAATTTTTCCGCATCCTGTGACCTCTCTGACTTTGACGAGTTCCCAGATCAAGGAGAGCAAGCTTGGAGTTAATGATACTCTCCTAGATTGAGGAAGGATCTCGGCCATATTGAGCACCATCGATGGATTTGTTCCTGATCTTGTTTCGGCTTCGACTCCCAGTGGCAATTGGACAACAGATACATCCTCGTTGGCTGTAAGCTCCACCAGGCGAGTAGTCATATTCGGAACTGCGGTAGGAGGAATAGCAAGCGCCGGAAAAGAGAGCTCAGTGGAGTTTGGAGGTGCCACGGTATCTTGGTTACCGTCGCCCGAATAAACGAGAGAACCAGGTCTGTATTTGTCCCAGTCGTAGTATTGCTGGAACTTGGCTCTGAGAGCGTGCTCGGGAGCACTGATCAAGGCGGAGAAGAAATGTAACTGATCGTCGCTCGGAATTTTTCGGTCATTATTGACATACCAGTCGTACAACCACTTCTCCCATTTTGCAAGTTGGTCGGACACACTCTCCTGTAATACGGATGGGCCTTTGTCGAATGGCTGCTGATCATGTGGAGATATTAGAGATGCGTTGGTTTGGGGAACACTGCTACTTGAAAGCAGTTCGGAGAATTCAACATCGTAGAAACCAGAGTCTCCAAGTGGGCGGTGGAGCATCGAGGTTGAAGCATTTGGAGAAGAAGGCTGTTACGCGTTAATTCAGTGCCATATAGTAAATCTTTCCAGCCCTTTAGCCCATTTAAATCATGATGACTTACGAAGGTATCTGAGTTATCTAGGTTATGTAGCTCGTAAGAATTTGTAGTATTTATGCCGTGTTGAGGTCCAAAAGTTGAGGAATGCCAAGAAGGCTGAGGATCTCGAGAGGGATTCATCGTTGATCTTTAGAATTCGTTTTATGCTAAAGTCTGGGTTGTTCGAAGGTGGACGAAGATGCTTGTGGGAGAAGAGATCCAAGAAGGCATGAATTGGGCTATAGTTCCTGCCTCAACAAACAGCCACGAGGGCGACGTCCTTCACTCGCCCTTCACTCGCCCTTCACTCGCCCTACCCCCTGCTACACCGCCACAGCTCATCGGCTCGTATTTTTCGGCGATTCAACAACTGACTTCTTTCCATACAATTTTCCCGAGAGAAGAACGGGAATGATTCCAATATGCTGCTCATTTCGTATACGCGAAAGATTAACTACCTTCACGCTGTCTTTCTGATATATCGTTAAAAAAATACGTTGGTTGAAAGTGCACGACAGCTGCGCCACAGGCTCCAGGTTCCCATTTACTTTGTCGACACCACTTCACGCCCTCGTTTAACACCCAATCATATCGCACTCAGCCTACCGTCGCCTTGATAACGGAGTGAAGGGCGACGAATAGAAGAAGAACGAATACGCGCATCTTTATCAACCACCGTGGATGAATGTACGGGAGATGAAGATAGGATTAGAACAGCCCCAGGTCAAAAGTGAACCAAAGCTAGGGGGTGAAATCTGGAATTGGGAGGAGGATGATGGAACTGAAAATAAGGCTGGCACCAGTTTGGAAAGATCAAAGCTGAGCGGTTTCCTGTCTCAGCCAATCCATTGATTCTGCTGTTTTAGTTTTCAATTCGTCATAGCCAAGAACAAGTACACATTAAACAGCTGTGTAAAGTACACTCTTTCATACAAATCCATCTACATATCTAACATGAACCCTAACACCTAATCCTACTCCCAGTCAGCCAGACGAATCGTTAGGGTAGGAAGAACTCTATATATGTAACATACAATATCTATTGTGCGCCCCCATCACATTCCAATACCATGTGCCCATGTCTGAAATCCAAAACCGCGCTCAACTCCGGCTATTCGAGTCAAATCCGCCTTGAGCTCAAGGCGCCAAAAACAGTAGATGTAGAAAGTGGCATACAAAAAAGCGTATGTCGGGTATGATGTCGGAAATGTAAGTGTTCCCAAGTCGAAAAAGGCGTATATGCGTAAAAGTGACAGCCAATCGGCCGTCCCCCTCTTCCCTCTCCTCTCATAATTTCACCTTCTTCTTATCCATCCTCTTTACCGGATGTAGTAGCATAGCTGGCATACACATCCTCTTCTGCTCCAAGTTCCCATCAAATCCGGGCCCTCCCTCGATTCTCTCCTTCTCGCCCCACTCCTGCATGGTAATAGGCCAGTTCAACCATCTCCTGTATAGATTCCGGGGAAATTTAGATGCATAGTACCAACTCCAGCCCTGAAAGTTGTACTCTCTGTCATGGTTATATGGAGAATCGGCTTGCTCGGTCCAGGCGCCTTGAACTGACTCAATGGCCGCACCAGTGGTGGGGTCGACCGTAGACTGAGCATCGAAAATTCCTTCCGCATAGGCAGAAGGCCAGTGGCGGTCGTTGAAGATTGGGTGGGGGGCATACACGGCTTTCAGACCGTGCTGCAGAGCGACAGTTGAGGGCCACATTTCCGCTTGCATGCTCCGCCCCACAAGATTCTCCTCGTGCATCGCCTGCAACATCTTCTTGCTAAATCGTACAACAGTGTTGATGAACACCCTTCGATCAATGCTTTCAAATTCGGGGTTTGTAAACCAGTCTGCCGCGCCATCTTCAGGCGTAAATATCGGTCGAACGTCGGGTAGATAGTTCCAAATCTTATCTTTATACGACCAAGTTGTGTTCCGAGGATCCCACATTGGGAGGAGCGTGATGAAATCTGCTGGCTCATTCACTCCCCATTCGAAATCGTCTTCGTCAAAGGTGGTAGGTGGCCTTGGACCAAGGGGTTTCTGTGGTGGATCTGCGCGTGCCCAAGGCCTTGGACCCCAGACAGGCGCAGGTATAAGTGAATTTGCGGAAGCATTGAGGATATCCGCATGTGTTTTTTCGACAAAGGACTTATATGATCCATGGACAGAGGGTATATAGTAACGTTTGTTGCGTTCCCAAAGCAGTTTTCTTGGTTGTCGATCCGCAAACTCGCTGATCTTCTCGAAAAAATGGTAATGATGGCCTGTATACCTAGCATCCGTTTCCCAGTTCCAGACATAATCAAATTCAGGATGGGTCAAAGAGAACCATTGAAGACACATAAACTGCTGCCAATACACTTGCCAGTCCATAACTTTTGGGTACCATTTCGGGAAGATGGATTCGGACCATAGTATCGCAATATCTCGTAACTCTTCTGGAACATTTTCTTTGAGAATTTTGTTGTACAGATCAGCATCGTCGAAGATGGCTAAATTGCGGTCTTTGACATGGACGTAGAGGAAGACTTGGTACTCGCCGCCGGATTGTAGAGAGAGCTCAGAGACCATGGCACGAATCGCTGTGATGTCGTTTTCTTCATATTTGTATCCCGTCCAAGCACGTATTAAGATAGCTGTTCGATGATGATACACTACGTCGTTTGTGGCCCTGTTCTCCATATTTCCTCTGCTTGTGTCTGTCGGGATTGCGAATGCTGACGATGCAACTGCAGAGGCTGGGAGTACCGTAGTAGGGATCTTCACAGCTGGCGACCTCGCCTCCGGGCGGTAGCGATTTTTGTTCAGCTTTAGGCACTCGTCCTGTAACTCTCCCCACCTCACCTCATTCCACATGGGAACCATTTCGGGAGCTTTCCAATCCTGGACCTCCTCCGGGAATTCATCGTCTCCAAATCCATAGGGTCCATATCGCGAGTATCGATCAAAGCAGACGTCGCCATCTAGCCCTATGACATCATAACCTCCTGCAAAGACTTTCGGAAACCCCGATGGCACACCGTAATACACTTGAACGTCGTCGTCGGTACTGATGTTGAGCGGCACTCCTCGAGGTCCCACGCAGGCCACATGTTCGCCTTTCCATTTACTTCTCCATTCAGCGGTATTGTATTTCGGAAACGGCTTGTAGATCTGAGGAGCGGCGGCGGCAGACTTGTTGAGCTTGTCGTGTCCAGCCCGATACGGCCGGTCGTCCCTGGTCCAAAGTCAGAATATGTTAAGACTTTCTTACAATAGGCGCTCATGGCTCACATCTCGAATGCCTCCCACCGATTAGGGTCATATCCTTTATCGATGTAATCCCCAAAAGGTGGCCAATGTCCATCCCACGACGGCCGTCTCCAATTCAGCATCTCCTTCATATATTCCTTCAAGTTGGTGGGCCGTGGTGGCGAATAGTCTAGCGGGCTTGACTTGGTAATTGGAGTCGTCCATGGCGGCGACGGCTTGCTTGAAGTTGGCGCGCCCTGCGGCACAGCGTTGACAACGTATGAGCTCGCGGGTTGTCCAGCGCTCACAGTGCTGTCGAAAGGACGGGTGCTCGAATTGTTACTCGAATTGTTGCTTGGATCACTGATAGGACTGCTCGGGGAAGTGTGGAAGAGCGGGAGCTGCTCATAAACATTCGTGCTTGCCCACGGCGACTGTTGCAAGACGGCTATGATGCATATGAAAGCGACAAAGGAAAAGAAAACGAGTCTGCGAGGAGATCGTACAAGCATGATAGGTAGCAAGCACTGCGATGCGACCAAGGGAGAAAATTGGAACGCTTATTCGAGCCTTGGACTGTTGACCTGCATTGCTCGATGGAGTGGATGTGTGACCTCGGCAGAGCAGACGTCGATATCGAGAGGCAGGAACGTGGGTCTCAACGTCGACGTTGACGTCTTGCGAAAACCTAGCTCTTGAATTCAGGTGTCAGGCAGAAAATAGAGACAAAGACGTGAAACGCACGGAAACGACAGCAGAGAAGGTCCAAAGAAAACAGGTGGAAGTTGATGAAACCCGGGCGCGGCGATGAAGATGAAGCCTACGTTTGAAGCCGCTGGGGCCATTCTGCTGCATGTCTGACCCGCCGTTCCGCAAGACGCCACCAGTCACAGACGGGGTCCTCGATCAGCAGGGTCCTTTGTTCATCGATGGAGCGCCGAGGGGATGTTCGTGCAACGCTGGCGGAGTTGCGAAACAGCAAGGAACAGGGGGATCGAGTGAGATCCAATCGCGAGTACGCCCCGCAAGGATGACCGGTCCGCCCTCGGGCAATCTACCATGTCTCAGAATAGAATTGCACTGTTGGGAAATATGCTCAAGAGCTTCGTTGTTCAAATTATATTGAGGTGTAGGGGATATTAATTGCCAAGGTAACTCAGGTCATCTGGCTTCTAGTGTCTCCACGTCACACATGCGATACAGAGATATGAGCAGCATGCAGATGGAATTCCTATCATGCGTCTTTAGAATCCGCATCATGTACTTATTAAGTAAACGGACCGTGATCGTCCATGTCTCTGTGCCGTGTCTAATCTAAGGCTCATGCTGAACCGACCCATGGTCGATGTTCAGAAGACTGCTCCGCATGCCTAGATGTGGGGATAGAGACGAACTCGTAACAGCTCTGCTTTCATCTAGACTATCCCGTGTTCACATATCTGCCTCCAATCAAGCTTCTTGCTGCACGAATGAACACTAAGAACTCTGCACACGTTTATTTCCACTTTTGCACGACGACGCCACCACGCTTGAACTCAGCCATGTCACCTAGCACCTGGTTCTGGTCGGTCAACTCCTTTGAAGGAAACGTTGTCATGAGGGCATACGCTCGCTGGGTGCTAGTTGGGCTAGCCGCATTCACGAAGGTGTACACATCGCCAACCGTATGCGTAGTGTTGAAGCGAGACTGCAGTCGGCTGCCGTCGCCGAGTCGAATCTGCAGTGTAATCGTAGGAACCGAAGAATCGACGCTAACAGACGATTGGGCAGAAGCCGTCGAGGAAGAAGCCGCCGTATTGCTCGACGTCGCAGCCGGGACAGGCGGGGGCGTTGAGGTCGCACCGGGGGTAGGACTGCCTAGACGTTGGCCAGAGCCACCGAAGGGAGCCCACTTCTTCTTCGGCTGTACGTAGTCCTGATCTTTGTGTGCATGGACCTCGACATCCACTTCCTGTCCAGGCTCGACATTCAGGATTGCGAGCGGGGCATGTCCATTGTTGATCATCTCCAGAGTGTCCGCATTCGCGGGGTCGTCGTAGCGGAAGAGAGGGCCATCGTCAACTGAGAAGCCATCGCGCCAGAGGTGCAGCTCGCGGTGGGCGCGCGGAGCTGGTTGCGGCGCCGTAGCGTGGGGATCCGGGATCGTACGTGAAGGCGCATCGTCGCCACCGAGCGTCATACCGGTGCCTGTGAAGCGAGTGACAGGCGGTTCATCATCACCGCCGGGACGAGGCGCATTCCTGTGTCGGATTAGCCTGTACGAAGTTGTGGTGAGTGTCATTCATCTTACTGTCGAGCTCTTCGGATGATGTTGTTGATATGATCTCGAGGATTAGCAGCCTGATTGGGGTTTTGCACAGCGAGGCCCGACTTCTCACCACCGGCGAAGAAGTCCTGGTTCTCCTCGTCCTTGGAGTCCTCGTCCGACCCATGGTCATCATCGCCGTGCGCATGGCCATGTCCACCGCCCTGTGTCTGTAGGTCTTTCAGCGTCCGCAGTCCACCCTGTCGTGGGGGTTGGCGGCTGGATGATGGCTGGGCAGCTGAAGACGATGATGCCGGCGGGGGGACATAGGTGCCGTCGAGCGTACGACCGCCGCCAGGCTGGTGGGGAGGTGCGGGGGTTGGTTGCTGGGGTTCGTCATCACCGGCCATTTCGACGTCGGGCTCTTGCTCGTCCTCTGAAGGAGCTTGGTCTTGTTCGAAGAAGAGTGTAGCAGCGGTTTGGATATCCCAGCTGCCTGAAATGAGTAACTGCTCAGCCTATGGATTTTGTTAGTCAGACACGACGCGTTTCCATGGGATTCTTACCTCTGTCGGAGATAGCCCGGTCAATCCTGCTAGTTCTGCGATAAGTGCGTCCTGGTTGGGAGGGCCGGAAGTCATTGAATGGTCTTGCTTCAGAGAGCAGAGTTGAGGAAGCGCCTGGGCGGTTATTAGTAGGTGTTTGTGGGTTTGTAGAGCTGGTGGGGTTGCGTCGAGCTTTTGGTTCGAAGCGGCAGCCTTGACGTCGTCTCGCCTGCAGCTGCCTTGACCGCTAGCGCGTCATTGGCCGCGCCGCCCATTTCGCGCTATTCAACTAACGAAAGAGCCTCCAACATCGACTCTTTTTACTTCACGTTCTCTCTCACCTTTTACCATCATCGCCGTCTCATCTTGATATTTGGCCATTATGCAAACAAAATTGTCCTCTGTCAACTGAGTTTCATCCCAGATGCCAGCTCTGACCCAACAACACCTCGGACACGATCCTCTGTACCCCGAACTCGGTATGGATATATAACGTGATATTTTCTCTTCTTTTATTTTATAATTTAACCCTTCCTTAACTATGTCAGACTTAGTGGTGGATGTCAATCCCGACTCCCTGTCCTCGGTGTCGATTAATTTCATTTTCGCTTTCTCACTAACGCAGTGTACCCCCCTCTGAACCACCTTCAATTCCTCACTCCCATTTAAGACCCTGTTACTTCTTCGAGCGTAGTCGTAGAAGTACAAATTTCCTCGTAGTCTAAGTTCCCATCTCCCCGGGACCGCCCAAGTATCACCAACGGCTTGCCGCGGCTTGCGCACCTTCCCCATTCTGATTATGGTGGAGATGAGCCAAATCCCCATTTCACTGGGCAGTACTTAGGATTCAGGATTTTGGCTGCATTGACGAGGTTATGGAAGTAGGGGTATACGTAGACTGAGCATGGTCAATACGTATGGCCGTGCAGGGTCGCCTTACATAGCTAGGCACGGACACTTTTTAAATCCCGTAGGAGCCATACTTCTCGCAGGAACGGGCACCCCAGAAATAGGGTAGTATTTGAAATATTCTACTATAATTACGCAACATAGATAGTTGCTATAACGTATAAAAAAGGTGTTTTATGAAAAGGGATATCCTGGATAGTACTGCATAGTTTAAAGATTAAAATCATAGTTGTTGTAGCATTGCAAGCAATAATAGTTTTATGGCTATCTAATGTTCCCGTTCCTTCGAGAGCTTACATCAAGCAAGCTATAAGCAAAAACTATGGGAGCTCTGATTCTGATTCATACTTCTGTAGGCCTTAACCATCTCCCTGTCTCTAGGGAGAATCGTCCAAAGATGAGAATGAACGAACAACAATTATATAGGGGTTATACCAGCATACATTCTGCTCGAGAGTTATATAATACTAATTTTCTTGATAATCCATGGAGAACTCTCTGGTCGATTGAGGTATTTGCGCTAGACTAGTACTGTGAGGAAGCTCCAGATGTGCGATCAGCGCTGCGCAATCTTTCTGGGCAACTGACTGAACCGTTACACAGATAAAAGAATAATCTCACCTTACGAAAGTCAACATTCTTTTCTCCATCCCAGGAATAATTTCTCTACCCTAGGAATTGCACTTGTCTCCCAAAGCAGTCCCCAACCCAGATCGGATTGATATACCCACCGCTTAGTAATCCGCATGAACACCCCTCGGCACGACTCCGGCATCCAAACATCTAGATCCAGATCCAGAGCCTCAATCCAACCCCCCCACTCGACCCCCGACCATCTCACCACGCGCCCTCCCCGGGCCCCACCAATTGCCTCACCCCTCCACGCTCAGAAACCGTGACCAAAAAACCCCCCCCTTTGCCGCAAATCGGGCGCTAGAACGACTCAACGACGCCCAAAACCTCGGAAGCTCCACAATCACAACCACCACAACCACCACCAACCCGCCACAACCGCACAAAATGTCCTCCCCCAGCCCCCACCAACCCCAAAGCGATCCCCAAAACACCCTCACCGAATCCGGCATCACGATCCCCTCGGACAGCGAGAACTACAACCACTCGCACTCGCCCTCGTCCCCGCCCTCGCCCGCCTCCTCCTCGTCGCCCCTGATCCTGTACTCGCCGCCCACGCTCTGGGGCCTCGTCCGCGGCGCAGCGATAAACCTGCTGCTGCCCTTTATAAACGGGCTGATGCTGGGGTTTGGGGAGCTGGTTGCGAACGAGGCCGCGTTTCGGCTGGGGTGGAGCGGGACCAAGGTACGTGACTCTCTTCGTTGCGCGCGTGAATCGAGCCTGCTGCATTGCTTCTCGCGTTCTTTCTCTAGCTGGATTGTTTGATATGGCGGGGGTTCAAGCAGGGCTGCGTGCGTGGATGGGCAGGTGACTGTGCTTGCAGAGCAATGCTAATGACGTACGTCTGTGATTAGATTTTCCCTGCTCATCGTGTCGGACCTGGCGTCGAGATGCGCGCTGATCCCGTGGAGCGGAAACGGAGGAGTGGGGAGGAATTGGACATGTATACGAGTCTGGAGTAGGAGTTGAATAAGGTAGAGTCTAAGGGTAGAGCAGGGAGGGGGCAGCATGTAGCTAGGATGCTGCTCTACCGCGCTTCTGAGAGGCACGAATTCCCGAGGGCTTTCATGGGGACAGGGAAGCCAACAGCATACTAAGAGGCAAAGGGCCAATGGAGGACTTTTCTAATGCTAAAAATGTACATAGAGAGAAGGCTTGATAATGGGTGGGTCATCGAGCCGAGCACTCCTGCTGGCGTTCAGGTGTTGAATTCGAGTCAAAAGATGATTTACAAGAGCAGTTATGTTTCCGTATTTCGTGTAGACGTACATGTACAATCCAATCCAGTCATTATTCAATCCAATTCCAACCACCTATGCATATGCACCCCCCCAGATGTTGTTCAGTTCTACACTCGACACGTACGTGGTACGCCACTATACTAACACAAGCAAGAAGCCCCGCTATCATACATACACATGAACACGCACTATCCTCACTTATTTCCTATTCTGAAACCTCTTTTTCCGCTCCACCTCAGAGTCCTGCTTGCTTACTACCCTCGGCCTCTCCACTCTCGGTTTTGGCGTCGGCTTTTGTGTCTCTTCATCCGCCGCTGGCTTCCCCTTTGCCGTCTTGGCCAGCCTCTCCCACACAGCTTGCGGCTGGTAATGAGTAGTCACCCACTTCGCCTTGTCCTGCATACCCTCCGCGGGCATACCGCGATTGTACTCCTTCTCCAAGTTTAGTCTTTCTTTCTCTTTGTCAGACAGGACAGGAGCTAAATGTGTGGGGATTTTGGTGCCGGGTTTGAGTTTCATGCCACGGATTTCATTAGGGTCTCTGGTTGTCGAGGGCGAAGCTGGTGCTTGGTATACGATTTTTCCGTCCTTTCCACGGATGGACTGGATGGGTTTCTTTTCTTGAATGATTTTGCTAAAGACTTCGTGGCTTTTTTTGCTAGGTATGGGGGAGATCTTAAGCAAGCTACGTACCGCGGGCATACGGAGGAGACGACCAGTGACAAGGCCCAGACCGGTCGAGCAGCAGAAGTAGAGCTGGATGGTAGCAGGCTGGAACAAGGTGATACATGCCATGAAGATGGGAAATATGTTTTGTAGCATCTTTTGTTGTGAGGCTTGAGCCGTTTCGTTTTGTAAGCCTTGTTCGCCGCCGGTCTGATCGTGTCGTTAGTAAATTTTACCAATGTGAGCAGCATACACAAACCTTCATCACTACCCACATGACGGCACCCGTCAGAGCCGGCAGGACAAAGTACGGATCCGAAACAGTTAGATCCGGGAACCAGAGGAACCCCGCTTCACTCATTCCCGGGACCGGCAAGGTGCTCATGCCTCTCAAGCACCGGAAAGCTCCAAATCCGAACACACCGATCAAGGCAGGCCCCATAAAACCCTTGCCCAATTTTACCCCGATTTCCTGTCCAATCTGTTGTTGTTTTAGCTTGTATAGCTTTTCCTTCTCCTGATTTCCGTTTTTGATTGCCTCCTCCATTTGCTTGTTGTAGCCGTCCAAGACGGGCTTCATGGCGGCCAATTTCCCTAGGTTGTCCGAACCTTGGGCCTGGAAATAAAATAGGCACGTACGGATCGCCACCGTAGAGAGTATAAGCGAGGTGCCCCATCCATATCCTGTCAAAAGATGTATGTGCTCGATCAGCCATTCAAAAAACGCAGACGGTCCCCAGCCATAGTCGAGTCCCAATTCTTTAAGCTGGCCAAAGTGGTCGATAGTGAGGGAAGGGCCTGGCGTGGGAAGGGGTGTGGTTACACCATCAGCGAGAAGATCCTCAATGGTGCTATTGATTTCTGGTGAGGCTACGCTGTTGACGACTGGTGCTGAATCTATGCCGGCTGGAGCGATTTCCGGTGTACTCGATGTAACAACAGGTTCCTGGGTAGACGGGGCATCTGCGACGAGGTCGGAGGAGGGTGTGGGTGAAATAGCATCTGCAGGCGGTGGAATTGAGCTGCCCCATGACCACGGGGCGTACCAAGATCCATAGCGTACAGAAGAGGTGGTGAGGAGGCCGTTGGGGGGAGAGATGGCGCCGGTTCTCCAATTTGCGGCTTGTAAGGGACTCGTTCGGCGCGAGGGGGCGCGGAGGGACGTTCGAGGGGCGGAAGAGAACTGTAGAGGGCAGAAAGGTCAGCATATCTACATCGTGGAGGACAATTGCGCGCTAAAGATGGTGTTTGCGTAGGTTCTGGGGTACAGTAGGCAGACGGAGAGGCATTGCACACCTTTCGTGACCCATTGGCGCGAACATGCAATGCCTGATGGGAAGCTCGAGACGCGAATTGGGCGGGCCGCAGCCCTCGACTGGGAAGCATTGTGAGTTGTCGTCCGAAGCTTTGGGGGGAGCTCCACCGGGCAGATGTTGAAAAGATATCGCGCCAAGCCCCGGCGCACTGCTTGTGCCAAAGGCGCAGTTCCCAACCCCACGATGCCATACATCGTATTAGGTGATATTGCCCCCTGCAGAGCTAATTCAATCCTTATGAACATTTGCCATAGTCACGTACGGCCTATATATCACATCAAGACCACACACCCAGGTTGTTAACGCAAACACGACTGAGATACTAGATTATTTGTTCTGGCCTATTGCAATACAGAGGACCTCCACCCCATCCACACATTACCAATCAGCTATGACAGCCGATGATTCGCCATCATCCCCTCGTTCCTACCTTCGAGAAACATGCAAACTAGAGACTGTCGGCACATGATGATACAAAGGTGTAAGCCCAGCAGCCAGGTACCACCCGCCCGTGGAGCCCATGGCGCCCGAAAACTCCATATCCTAAGCCTGTGACACATAAAATGCACAACGCCATAAAGTAAATGCAAACAAGGCCCATAGAGGGAAAGAAAGTATAGAAAGGAACACGCCCATCCTCATAAAGTAATGAAGTTAGTATCATGTCGTCATAAATTTTGTGGGATATCAAAAGGGTTCAGACCACCGTGGTCCTGAACGCCGTCTGTAAAAATGCCGGAAATGGTGAAGAGGTAAATGGTCTAGTGGAGAGGAACAGTCCGACTAGGTGTGTCGTGCTTTTCTTTCTAGTTTTGTCGTTCTATACGAGGTGGTCGTTATTGGATCCCTAATCCATGTAGCTGTTTTCCTCGGTTACGGCCAGCGCTTCTTCTACCTGGCCGCCTTCGACTTCCATAAGGTCACCAAACATCTCTCCGCTACCCGAGCTCTTGAACTCATCATGCATGGGACTTGTCGGTCCATGCCCATTGCCCTCGAACAGGCCCGGATCGATAGGCTGGATAGAAGAGCTACCACCAAAGCTCAGCGGAGCATTGGTTGCAAATGTCGGCGAGTTGTTATACCCGGTGGTGACAACGGAGTTGAAATAATCTTGTTCACCAAAGCCACGGCGCATTCCAGGAGGCTCACCCGGAGGGGTGTGTGAAGGCTCGGGAGCAGGTTGGAGACTATGGGGCCTACCAGAATCAATTGATCCATGCTTGAAACTGTGAGTTTTCGTTCTCAGGTTAGATGGTAGTTCCTCCGGATTTGTAATCCCAAGCATGTTCATCATCTTCTGTTGCTTCGTGGGCCGTGGCTTTCGCGTCGAAAGAGACACCTGAAGAATTGGTGGTGCTTGTGGCGCAACTGGGGCCCACCTATGCAATTCCTGCCGGAAGAAGTTGATCTCGTTCGAGAGGAGGATCTCAGCACCTTCGAGTTTACGCAGGTAGAACCTCTGTGTAGTAAGTTCGTCCGGACTCGACATCAATGGATTAATGTACTTTGCAACATAGTCGCGGAATCTAGAACCATGTTCGATAAGGGAATCAAGCGTCTCTTCTTCCTCGGGTTGAAAAGGTAGAGTTGGAATCTCATCTTGCCAGGATTGGAGATCTTCTAATTTCGGTCGAGTGGCATCACGGGGAATCTTGACCCTATAGTCGCAGATGGGGCAGGTGTATTTGTCTTCATCCTTGAGTTTACCACGAGCAATCTTTAGGCACTTGCCATGGTACCTATCAATGTCAGTAGATATTCTATAAGGAGAGAGTTGTCGCTACTTACCATTCGTGACATAGCTCGCACTCGATCATCATGCCAGCCTCAGGTCTACGACATATGCAGAAAACATCGCGACTGGAACCAGAACCATCCACGTCCTCGTCATCTTCGGGTGTATGTTCTCGGGAAGCAGGTTCAACGGGCATGCGGGGTTGATCTGAGAGGTCGAAGCAAGAGCGGTTTCTGTCGTCTACCTGCTTCATATGGAACTGGAGGATGTGCAGAGGGGCATTGGCCTTTCCAAACAGTTTCTTCCCTCGTCGCATCCAGTCCTCATGTCGCTTCTGCTCCTTTTCCAGATCGATAGTACCCGGTGGCTTGCCGTTGAGTGAATTGAGTGTCTCCATGGCGTCACGAACTTCCTTGTACTTGGGCCGTTCGCGGAAGTTGGCGTTCTTGCTCCGTTCATAGAGGGACATGATTAGATCTTGGGCATCACGCTGTTTCTTGAGAATCGACTCGACAGCAGCAAGTGTGCTCGGCGGTACCGGTAGAGTCGTTGCCTGCTTCGATAAAGCGTCTAACTGCTGGTAATGGATGTTCTCTGCGAAAATAAGTTCCAGCGCTTTTGACTCCCAGAGCTGACCTTGAGCTTTCTTTTCTGTATAGTAGTGGATCTCTGGGTGGGTTTCTGGAATGCCAAGGTCCAAGCCCTGCTGAATGAGATCAATCACATCCTGCAGCGTTGACGGCCTGCATCTAATTTCCGTAGCGGTCCGAAGCCATTTGCGCTGTTGAACAACTGTGTCAAGGGATTCTAGCTCCGGAAGATCGACATTGAACCCCTTGCCTTCTTCGAGCAGCTCGTCTAGCCTATCAATAGTCTGGTCGGCGGGACGATCTCGTAAGGCCGCTTGCACTTTTTCTTGGAACTCTGCAATGCTGTCAAAGCGCTCTTGCAGTGCAGTGATTTCCGGGCAGTCAAAGGAGAGGTTGTCGGCCTTGGCGAGTAGTGCCTGGAAATTTTCGACTTTGCGGTATTCACGTTCTTTATCGTCTACTTCTGCTGTCGCTGCTTTGTTGGCCGCGCCTCTTCCTCGCCCGACTTGGGTGTTTTTTCGTCGGTTCTGCTGCTTCCGCGTTGTGTAGCTGACGGCTTCTTCCGCAACCTCTGAGCACTTCTCGACAAATTCTTTCAGGTCTGACAATCCGTTCAGGTCCCAGTCAATCTTTTCGCCTTCACTAAGCAGGGCACGAAGAGCCTTAAGCTGGGGCTTGGGGCCGACGTCGAGAATGTTTTCCAACTTTGTCTGCCAAGCCTCTGGAGTGCCAGCTTTATCCACAAGCTTCTGTACTAGGCTTTTGAGACTGTCGTCTGGCATGCGATAATAGAGCGTATGTTCTCCTCGACCACCGAGGTATCGATGTTTTTCTGATGATTCCCGGCAGCACTCAAACCAGCCGGCATGGCGCAGGCACATCAGCTTCTTCGTACTCGAGCAGATGAAACGGGACAAATAGACGTAACCCTTGCAAAAGTGGCATATCAACTCATCTTCATGCCAGTCGGTGTCGTCAACGATAAACTCGATATCGCACTTGGTTTCAGACTCGCCCGAGCCATCTACTATACACGTATGCTCCAGCAGAGCTTTGTGTTTCTCGAGAAATTCTGACCGTGCGTTCAGTTCGCGATCGCGCATCTTCTCCAATGCGGGAGCTAACCACTTTGCTGTCTTGATGGTCGTATCTTTACGTGCAGCTGCAGCTAGGAGTAATTCGTCGTGAGAAAAGCAAGGTTGTCGACGGTAGTCTGTAAGGCGCTGGACGCCAAGTTGGCCAAATGGCTCCCAGTCATAGGGTGCAAAGTTCACAGCTTCGTTGAAATTGAATCCGTGGTTGAATCCAGCATGGTACGCCTGCGGGAACGTAACAACAAACTCTCCTGCTCGCTGATCTAGCGCAAACACCCGCACCCCAGCCTTCTGTAGTTGCTCGGGAGTTAACAAGGTGACAAGCTGGAACAAGAGGTCAGGCTGTGTTTCGAATAGCTCCGGAACTGTGTCGCGCATGGCTTGCTCAAACTTTTCGGCATCCTCAGAGGGAATGCCGTACCATGTCTTCGTTGCGCCGAAATGCTGGTAGTTTGCCGAGTAGGTGTAATGATCTTCATTGTGCCAGCAAAAGGTGGAGAAGACCATGCCAACGTACAGCCATGGGACAGTCATGCCAGAGATGTCAGATTTGATGTGGCGGAAAAGTGACTCGGGGTTGTACGGAAGAATGTTCAGGTTCCACGGATCGGTTGCATATGGATCGCGGGGGTTTCGCTCGATCGTAGGGAAGCCACTGCCATGTGTAGTTGAGTGCACATCTGCGCCGTATTCAACCTCAACAGTCTCTGTGATGCTCTCCACGAGTCTCCAGAATTCGCGCTCGATATCATCCTCGGATACTGGCTTCTTGGAATCCAAGGCCAGCTTGTCCGCGAAATGCGCCGCCTTGAAGCTGTTGGCCCTCTCCTGGAACTGACCAAGAGAGTAGACACCGCCTTCTTCGAACCCAAATTCCCCTGTACCAACGAGGCATTTAGCGCAATGCCAATCGAATTCGGTGATATTCTTCATAGGTGGGTCAAGGCAGTAGCCATGGTAGCCGGCGTTGCAGCTATCGCAGAGCAGAATGGTTTCAGGAGCGGAGTCGCTACCGCAAATCTCGCATCGCTGATAATGTTAGGACACGATCAATATGCATGTAAGTATTGGAAGGACTAGTGCTTACATCGCCCGGTCGCTCATCAGGCGCTCGCACGCGCGGGTAGAATGTTCGACCTGGTGTTGATTGACGGGGCTGGGTCATGTGGGAGCCCGCCACGGTGGGCGCCGCATCTGCAAGTGGTGTGGTTAGCCTGGTCCGGCGTCCAATGAGATATTAAGCGCTCAGTCTATCGTGCCTGCATCGCGGCAAGGATGCACGATTGCGCAACCCTGTTTTGACGACAGGCGGAGAATCGCTGTAGTACGGGAGCGGCTTACCTTTCTTTACGCGCTTACTACGCCGGCCATTTGCCGAATCGACATCGCCATCCAGGCCGCTCTCCGTGTCTTGCGACATTGTTCGCTTAAGTTGATTGAATGCTTGGCCGTTCGAGAGTGGAGTCAGACCAACAGCGAATGGCCGCAAATCCGGCGTATTATGGGCAGATAGCATTGGACTGCCGCCATTTCGTAAAGGCGTGGAGTTTCGTGAATCGACGCCGTTTAGATGAAGGCCATTGTGGACATTGGCAGTGGGAAATGAGCCTGGATTCGAAGCTAGCCCAGAGGGAGTTGGATTTGGTTGTGCGTTGACTGCTGTGAAACCACCCGCGTTGACGGGCGTGAAACCCGACGACGCGACTGGTCGGGATGATTCAGGCGTAGAGGTTGCCACCCCCTCCCCTTGAAGCGTCGCGTTCAGTGCCGCAGACGCCCTCATAGCAGGAGACTCGGCTGCATTCGTTGGCGTACCTTGGGCAGACTTCTTCAAAGGCGATGGTGCTGGTGAGGGGGTGAACGGGCCGCCATTCTCGAGCTCGAGCATCTGATGCACGCCCGGCTTTACCAGTCGCAAGTATTGCTCATATGGATCAAGCCATTTTCCGTACGAGTTTTTGAGCGAGGTTGATAGCGACGACATGATCTTACCGCTGTAGCCGAGGTCTCGTCCAATTTCGGCCCATTTCTTCTGCTTGCAGACACGGTCAAAGCCGCCTCGCGACTCGACAGCCTTCTTGAGCTTGTAGAGATCCAGCGGCCGCTTGTCGACACTTGGGAACCGAGTGAGATTATGGCCATGCTGCTTGTGGAACTTTGAGAGCTGATCCAGGTAGTTGAGATTGGCACGTGTTCCTGCATCGCGAGTCAGGATTAGGGCAAACAGAATGTGGAGCGTGGCTACATACCTCCTTCGACGGAATTGAGTTCCTGTCGTCGAGTGCGAAAATGGAAGCGCTATGAAATGGTTAGCGTTGTCTAGCTGGGTGCGATGTCTCCGAAAAGCGGGAGGACCAAAATCTCAACGGCAGTGGTGAGAAAACGCGATGTGCAGGAGATAGTTTACCTCGGTATCGACTGCAAAGGGCGGATTCCAGGAGTCGGGCGGCACGATTTTCGCGATGCCGAATTGCTGTGCCTCCTCCCGAATGCTCTGAATATATTGAACCGGGTCTTTGAATTCCTCGGCCGTCGGCCTGAACGTGGGGGCCTCCTGGAGTCCGAACATGCGATTTGGCTTCGGCGGTTCGTGGTTCGGTGCGCCCTGGCCTCTGCGCTCGACGGTCGACAGGTCCAGCGGCGGTGCTTTGCGGGCGCTGAGAGGAATGCTGCCGAGTCCAGTCTGCGACACAGGAACCGCCTGGAGCGGCACGCCCCCCATCCTGGACTTGGGCGCAGCAGGACCTGCAAACGTCCCGTTCGGTGCCGCGACTCGAAAGGTCGTCATGGTCGCCCCCATCTGGGGCACCACGGGGGGTGTGAGGTCCGCCATGTCACCACCACTACCGCACCCGACGCAACAGCCGACGCACGTGCGAAGACAGTATTCTATCGATGGCGGACGGACGGTAGTGAGGTCGCTGGTTGATGCCAGGCAGGAAAGCGTCGGTCGCAGGGCTATGGGTGGAGGATATGGACCGGCATAAGACGTGCGGTGGGCAGCACGACTATCAGGAAGGCAGTGAGGGTCGGGAGCAGGGCGATTGGAGGGTCAAAGAGTGTGGGTGGGTTGCTGGATAGCGGATGCGCCTGTCCGGCGTCGGGCGACGTCGGTGAAAGGGCGTATATGTGGTCCTGGGCGAGGTGCGAGGTGGGTGTGAGTGAGTGAGCGAGGACTGATGGGGAAAGCGTGGACAAAAGCTGCTCCCGTCCTCCCTCGGCGCACTAGCCGAGCCTCGAACCATGGGCCTCATGCCTAAAGCACGCACGCGCAACAAAGAATCGCCGGTACCGTGCCAGAAACACTGCGGTGCGGGCACTGCGGGCGGCGCAAGAGACGCCCTCGTTTTGCGCCGCGATATCTGTCTACTGGCGGGCGATGTGGCGCCAGACGTGCGCGGGCGGCGATTCACCGTCGTGGGGTGCTGCGTTGGTTTCATCACGGCGTGCACCGCAAGGCTGCCAGAGACCGCCGACCGTCGCGGCGTGAGCTCCTGGCCGGTGCAACCATCCGCTTTATCGATTTTGCCCCTGCCCGCCAATTAGCAGGCCGCGCTTGCGGCGACTGCCTTCCCTTCCCGTTGCGTGTGCTGCAACTCCACGCCGCTCGTCTCACCACAGCACCCGATGCAGCCAAGCATTTCTGCTCTGCCCATGGTCGTGCCCATGGACAAGCCCATTCCCGCCTTCTACTGCTGCTATCTGCTCCGCTCGCAAAACCGCAGAGCGTGCTACATCGGCTCCACCCCCAGCCCCGCGCGACGCCTCCGCCAGCACAATGGCGACAGCAAGGGCGGCGCAAAGAAGACATCCATGCAGGGCAGGCGGCCGTGGGAAATGACCTGCATCGTCGCCGGCTTTCCCTCCCACTTTGCGGCCCTGCAGTTCGAATGGGCCTGGCAGAACACACACATGACGCGCCACATCGACCGCCACCTTCGAGACGCCCGCATCGAGGATTTGCAGAGGCGAGGGAAGAAGGGAAACGCGTCGCCATCCAAACGGAGATCACGGCCGCCCCTGTCGATGGAGGCGAGGCTGAAGAATCTCCATTACTTGTTGGGTGTCAAGAGCTTCGAGCGGTGGCCCCTGCATCTCAGGTTCTTTGCGCCAGATGTGTTTGGGCTCTGGGACAAGTACACAGCGAAGTTGACCCCGACGCTGCGGAAGACTATCACAATAATGCTCACGCCGGCGGAGCTCCCTATTGCCGCCACGCAAGCGTCAACCGAGGACCAGACCTCGAAGATACCCACCGTCATTCGGGCCATTGCAGTGGCATATGAAGACTGCAAGCCTTATGTTGAGAAGTCGAGAAGTCTACTTGATGGCGGCCGAGCACAATCATGCGGAGTGTGTAGGAAAAGACTAGACACTTCAACTTCGCTCTCTTTAGTCTGTCCACTAGAGACATGTCGAACAGTCTCTCACATGGCGTGTCTGTCAAACAAGTTCCTCGCGGAAGAAGGTGACCGTAATGCTCTGATTCCTATCCAAGGAACATGTCCGGGATGTCGCAGCCCCCTCAAATGGACCACGTTGGTGAAGGAGTTGAGTTTGCGCATTCGCGGTAAGCAGGAAATAGAGGCAATGTTCAAACCAAAACGCCGAAAACAAGCAAATAGTGTGTCGGAGCACGAGATGACTGAAGCGCAGGATCTCGGAGAGGATGAGGAGTTGGAAGACGACTGGATGCAGGAGGTGGACGATGAGGATGACGAGCTTCTCTCGTTTGAAGACGGGCTTGGGGATAAAATCAATGACACGCGATAAGATGGAACGAGTGCTTATAATTAATGGGTCTTCTCGCAGGAACGGGAACTCCGGAAATAGGGAAATATTCGACATATTCTACTACAACTACGCAACCCAGATAGTTGCTATAAAATATATATATCTATAAAGAAGGATATTCTGTATAGTACTGCATAGTTCAAAGATGAAAATGGTATTTGTTGCGGCATTGCAAGCTATAATAGTTTGTTTTAGCTGTCCGATGTCCTGCGAGAGTGGGCTTTATCTATTCCTAGAGCAATCACCGAGGCTGGACAAATCGCAAAGGAGACCCCTCCCTGTCAACCTTCTCCACTGTTTCCTGCACCGCAATCTGTATGCTCTTCTGGACCTCTTCAAGTGATCTGCCAGCATCAATCCGTATGAAGTCATCCTTATCTGGACCCTCCATCAAATCGTTGAAGAGATTCCTCACGCGGTCTTGCATCTCCCTCTTCTCATACCTCTCTTCCCCATACCCGCCCCGCTTCTCCGCCTCCGTGTTAGAAATGTCGAGGAAGAGGCAGAGGTCTGGGCGTGGAAGGCCCACTTCAGGATGTCGCGCCCACGCTAGGTCGAGAGAAGGATTGTTCTTCGCCGCCGAGTAAACACAGCCAGAGTAGTAGTAGCGATCAATCACGACAGTGGTTCCCGCCGCCAGGTCCGCTTGGATAGAAGCTCTGTATTTTCATCAGTGACTGCAGCTTTGCAAGTTGGTGGTCGATCAATCATGATATGGATGCTGCTTCGGAGACTCACGCTGCCTCCCACCGATTCGCGGAGAATAACAAGTGGATAACATGATCCTCCTGCTCACTCTTTCCACTTAGATAGCTGTTGATCATCTGCCCGATCGGAGTCGTCCTGTCTATATACATTCTCAGTCAAGGTGGATACCACACAAACACGTAGTATACTGCCGAGAGCTTGTGCAAGTAAGATTTGCCCCATTCGCCTCACGTACCAGGAAATCTTGTATATCTAACCTTCCCTCCGTCCTTCTCAAGCGCATCCACGAGCATTTGACATTGAGTCGATTTGCCGGCGCGGTCGAGGCCCTCGAATACGATGAGTTTCCCACGCGTCATTTCGTGCTTGAACGGTAGAGCAAGAGGTAGTGTTGAGGTCGGAACTAGGGCAGGTCCAAGCGAGACCATATAGAGAATAGCGCGCCAAGGAGCAAACTTCTCCCGGTTTGAGAGTGTGTGCGATGAACAGAGTTCTCTTCGTGATAAAACGATTTTCTGGAAAGAGAGTCCGATCGCGTAGCTGATAGTAACTCATGCGTGTCTCTTACAGCCTATACCCCCCACACGGATCGCTCTCATATTAGCGTTACAGATTTAGGGACTTCGCCTTGTCGACTTCTGAGTTATCAACATAATTACAACTTTGGCTTCAAAAGCGTACCTCTTACACTGGCCATCCTCAGGTCTATCACTTTTGTGTAGGATCGACTTAGTGTTAACACACAACGTAACACCGACGTTGTCTCCCGAGGCTGTCATATTCTAGCAGTCTCCTCCATGGTGTTTACGCGAGTGTCTTTTTTTTTTACTTTCCTATTACCTACAAGAACCACGGACTGTCATAGTGTAAGGGTCTCTGACTATGTGGTTATCGGCACCGGTTGACATGCATGTGGCTTGACGGCTGCGATAAGCGAACAAGTCAACGGATGACGCAAGCGGAAGACGGGAGCTAGAGTAAGAAGAGATGAAGAAACAGCTGCTTGAAATAAGTTGCTATAATCCACATTTCAATCCTTCCTATCTGTCTCTCTGGAACCGATGTTCTGCGCAACACACGGAAGGAGCCGTAGCGGCGCAGTTCACTCATATGT
Organism: Melanomma pulvis-pyrius CBS 109.77; assembly: GCA_010093585.1. Lineage (NCBI taxonomy): Eukaryota > Fungi > Ascomycota > Dothideomycetes > Pleosporales > Melanommataceae > Melanomma > Melanomma pulvis-pyrius. The sequence goes on from MU002131.1 coordinate 25,540, forward strand.
CTCACTTGAAACATAGTCTTGGGCAGAAGGACAAGTAACATGGCTTGGAGACACAAGTGCATTTACATGTAGCTCTCATCCCCTCAAAATGATGATAAATCACACTACGAACTACAAGATTGAACACTAGGTGTGTCATCTTCATCTATCCTCTACCAACCCAACACCAATAACCCTTCTCCGAAACATCTCCTCAGCCTCTAGACGCAATGTTTTCAACCCACTACCGACCTGTCGAGAGCCACTTCCTACTTCATATCGTCATGTCCTGCTTCCAGCTACTTTATCTTGGCACCAAATTCTACCCATACGCATTCGCGTTGAGATTGGTGCGTCTAGCCTAATTGATACATTTCAAACATTTCACGTCCCTGAAATATATCCCAAATTGCATCATTCACCATGCATAGCTTCGTCATATGCTTCTTGAGAGTCTATGGGGGACCTGTGTAATGGATCGTCACACAATACTAGGCCTACAGTTCCATGGATTCCCGAGTCTGGCTGGAAATGTATCCAGACTGGACCAACTCACGCATAGAATATCCTAAGAAGTTACTTGATCCAGACTCCCAGCGCAGCACTAATAACGCAGGGCCCGCTCACGCGGGCTGAATCCTCGTGTGATCTCGGACGGGACCAGAAGCCACTCGACGTGGTCCAGGGCCGTGTGGTCCTGGTCCGAATTGGGTTGGACTTTTCGAAGTCCTAGACCTCGAGTGCGCTGCGGATGTGGGACGTCTTTTTCGCCATGGAGTCGAAGAGGTCCCAGAGGGGAGGCTGTGGGCGGGGGTCGCGCTCCGCGGGGAGACCATCGGTGATTCCTAGGTCGGTGAGGGCTTTGGTGATCATTTGGTAGATTTGGGCGTCCATTGTTGGAGGCTGGGAATGGTGGCGAAGTCGAGTGTGGATGAGAGAGTTGGCGGTGGGAGTGGTTGAGATGTGAGGGTTGGAGAAGGCGTAGTTGGCAACTGGAGGAAGTCGAGATGTGAGCAGGAAAACCTAAATCGAGTTCGAGAAATGCACTAAGGGGATGCCAAATTCTAAACGATGTAAGTTTAGGCCGTTAGGAAGGCATGTGGATGATGATATCGGTCTTGTCGAATTGAACTTGGCTCGTGTAGTTCCTCGGAAGGGAAATTGACAGGAATTGCCGGTTTTTGAGCACAATGACACTACGCACATTGAGAACCGCGAGTTTAACATCTAAACCAATTTATCGAATGATGGAAAAATAGTCACCCTGTACGGGTATAATCGTACGAACGAGTATGTGAGGCCATGAGGCAGAGACCCACGTAGTTTGACTAACAATTTTCTCTATATCGATCTATTTCGAAAACTAGCTTTCTGGAACATTCGTGATTTTCCATGTTTTGAATGATAATTCTACTGCATGATTAGTCGTGCCGTACTGAGGACATATGCAGGTACTCCACCTCATTACTCAAAACTTGATTTGAATTCGAGTTTGATCGCTTGGAACGAATTTCAGGAGATGAAGCAAACATATGACCGAGTACGTTTTGATAATTATGACACTAGAATCTTCATAGGGAAGACAACTGAGAAAGATAAAGGAATGTAGAAGGGCAACACGTCAGAGGAATTGTTGTTATTACTCCGTCGGAACTACAGGTGTAGAAGTTTATTAAACATGATTGGACAGAAAATTACTAGAAACATATCAATCGCGAGAGCTTTCAATTCCCAGGAGGGTTGAAATATCTGTTCGAATACCGCGGTTCAGTGGAGGATTGGTTGAAATAGTAATCCGCTTGAAAGGGTTGTGATACGTCGATCCTCCTCTATCAAGTCACCTTTCTCCTGTTGTTTCTCACTTTGAATTATACATCAAAGACGCGCGCTCACCCTGCACCATAAAATCTCCGAATAAAATAAGGAGGCCTCGCATATCGACAGAACAAGTTAGACCAATGACCCCGCGATAATCTTGACTAGGGTTGTACTTCGAGACTGAGCTTGGAGAAGTGTAGTTAAATCAATTTCATATTTTCGATGTCTCAAACACTGTGCATTCATTGCCAGAATCTGTCCGGCGCATGGCTCGTCCCACGCTTCTATGATCTTAGAGACAGCAAATACCCCGCACATGAGGAACCCGTGCTTTGGTGGACGCATCCTTCCTGGGACGAGCTCGAGATCAGTGTGAAATCATGTTCACTTTGCTCTCTTATCGTCAACGAAGCTCAGAGTGTCACTCGAGGGCCATATATGAAGAGTGATCGACCCGGTATACGATTTCAGGCGAATGGAAGCTCGAGGCTAGAGATCTGGTGTGTTGAGAAGTTGAAGTGTGCAAAGTTGAATGTTGCCTTTGATGGAGGTATGCATATACACATCCATTTACCTAAGATTATTTTCCAATGTGGATGGAAAGTAAAGCCGGATGCCCTGGTGGTTACTAACATTGCACTATAGTGGATGTTTCCCGAGCGCCGCAACACTCACATGACCTCTTTGATGCCCGCGTAGTAAGCCAGAGGGCTGGTGATGGCCGCAGTATCTCGACTATTAAGCACTGGCTCTCAGTCTGCAAATCTTCACACCCCAAATGCTCGACATGGGCATCGCTTCGAGGCGCCCGCAACCGACATCTCCCGACACGTGTTCTGGATGTTGGTGATACGAAAGCCAATAGAGTGAAACTCTACATTCCGGCGGATTCGGATACTTCGGAATACATAGCGTTAAGCTACTGTTGGGGCAGATCTGGAAATCCATACTACACTGATCAAGCAAATCTCCAAAGACATATCTCAGAGGGCATTGAGTTGAGCAGCTTGCCACTGACACTGAGGGATACTATTGAACTTACACGCCAGTTGGGAGTCAAGTACCTATGGATTGACGCTCTCTGCATTATCCAAAAAGATCGTGATGATTGGATTCACGAAGCTTCTCTGATGAGCGCCGTATATTCTCAAGCACTCTTTTGCATCTCCGCCGATGCATCTGCGGATACCTCATCCGGCATATTCTTAGATAGATCTGCACGTCATGGGACCTCAGTCGCTCTTCCATGGCCCCTGGAGGACCCGAATGATGGACTTGGGCCAATGGTCCTACATATAACCCCCGATTTCCGAAGCTTCAAAGACGAAATTCTAACTTCTCCGTTGGCAAAACGAGGTTGGACGTTTCAAGAGAGGGCCCTGAGCGCTCGGATCATACACTTTGGATCAGAACTGTGCTACTGGGAGTGTAAAGAGGCTTGCATAGGCGAAAATGAGGAGATCGGGAAGTACAGTGTACAAGACGGTTTCTTCAATCTCAAAGACATGCTTCTCACTTCCTCGGAATCTTCCAAGCCAAAGCTCCACGACAAATGGGCCTGGGTGATCTCGCAGTTCAGCAGCCGCCAGCTCACCAACGCATCCGATAGCTTCGCTGCCTTGGAAGGCGTAGCGACGATGTTTGGGGACAAGAACAAGCTTGGGAAATACTACTGCGGACTCTGGGGGGATGAATTTCTGCGCCACTTGTTGTGGTCTAGCGATCGCACTTCGTCGGGGTCGCTCCATGACAAACCTGCGGTATACCGAGCTCCCTCTTGGTCATGGGCGGCAGTCCAAGGACCAGTCACCAATCCTGCTATCGAAATATTCTTCAAATTTTCACCTGCCGGCATTGAGATGACCGAAGAGCTTGGATCGGCCGGTCTTCTCTCACACAAGATTCTCAAGATCCGCCAGATCAAAGTGGAAACCGAAGGCCGCACGGGGTTTGGGCCTGTCATAGAGGCTCTTCTTCAGGTCACTGGTAGCTTCTATCCTATCAAAATCGGTGCCCAACTCAGCAAAGGGATATTCACCATCAATCTTGCAGACGATCGCGCGGTAGGGGTTGCTACCTGGGACATTGACGAAGTCCCGGATGGGAGTGTGCCCTATTGGTTGTCACCTGTTATGCAACGCAAGGAGAGTCAGGGTGGATGGGAAGTCAGTGAATGTCTGGTGCTTTGTGCGTCAAGTATCAACTACGGGGGAGAATTGACATTTGAAAGAGTGGGGAAGGGCAAAGCGACCAACTTTTGGACTAATACTGCTATTTTTTACGACTTCACTATACTTTGATGAACAGAACAATGTATATCTAATGCTGATATGTTTTATATGTCTTACATGGCATGGGGAAGGGCTCGGGAAAAGCGCCATATGCTCAGTCATTGGAAAATCCTGGGCGAGAGTCCACTTAAGCCGCCGCAGAATGTTTTGGTACTAGATCTAAGGCTCAGCTACAGAGAGTGGCACATCATCTTGTACGTGTCCACCCTGGTAACTGAGGCTCATAATCTGTTGAAGTAACAAAGTAAATTTCGCAGGTGGTCATGATCGTAGTATAGAAGGATTGTCAAAGTGAAAGCAACTCTGTTGATGACGCAACAAATCCCGCACGGTCCCAAAATATCCCAAACATAAACTCAGCGCACAAACCTAAAAGCCTTACTGCCCTCTTGTATATATATTTAATAGTTTAGAAGATCTAATATCGAAAAATAGCAGAAAGCCTCAACTTGTCCGTTCGGGTGGGCGCCTTGCAACTAACTAGGATTTGGGGCTGACACGCAAGGGGCGGCAGTTCGAATACTGTCGCGGTCAGCACGGCGGGTTGGGGTTCTTTTTTTTTTTTTTGTTCTTTTCATTCTTTTCAATTTATATTCTAGCGGGTCACGTGGTGAAAGTCACTGGAGCATGTGTTATCGGTGTCACAATCGATAGATGTAAATGCAAAATAACCCAGAGATGTTGGTATGTATAGCTACTCGTTATTGGGCCCTTTATCTTGCATTCCTCTACTACTTTTACCATGGGCCTTCGTCCGGCGTCGCTGGAGAAGGCACACACACACATTCAAGTCTATGTATTTGTCTATGAATCTCAATTTGATGGGAAAGAGGGAAGAGCAAAATAGTAATCGAGAGAGTATTTTGGGACGAGGAATAGGAGTGGGGTCTACGGAGGGCGATAGTGGAGACCCTTGAGATGATTCATGTGCTATGAGATGAGTAGAGAGGAGGGAGGGGGGTAGTGTGAATCTTCATCCGGGAGTGAATCGATACATATCGTGTAATGTTTCCGTCAGACTTGTTTATTAGTATGTTTATCTGTCCATTTAAGCAAGACCGTATTGCCTGCGCCATTGAAGTGGTGCCCTGTCTTCCATGGTGTCTGCCGCGCCTCGACTAGGAAGCTTTCTGATGGGCTGCTGTACATTATACATCCCGAGGTATTAGAATATCTCCGGAAGATAAACTTCGTATTCGCACGTTACACATGTATCTGTGTGAATGGGTCTATCTGCAAAAATGTTGCAGATGTTCGCCGGCCCCAATGTGATTGGCCGGCAGCAGCTTGGAGCTTGGACCGCGGAACAAGCAAGCACCTGCGAGTGATGGCGCCGCTTGAGGTCCACGACGAACTAAAGACTCGCCAGTCCAGCCCCTCCAGCTTCCTCCTCCACCGCCCATCGCCTGTGCATGCTAGGACTACGGCCTCGTCTCAAAGCCCGAAACTCGTTCCTTGATCTCGTCCGCCAGAAGAACATCGACGCAATCTCTCAGTCGCCCAGCCGCATTTCACCGCTCGAGGCAGACGACCGCCCGAAGAACATCCCGCTCCCATCGAGCCCGCTGATAACGCCCCAGAGGGAGCTTGCGCACCCCCCGCCCTACACTTTGAAGGTCGAGCTCGCAGAGAAAGCGAAAATGGCCCCGGTAAGCTTTGTTGCTGTGATGGAGGGGGTTGGAAGGTCCAATGGCTGACTCGGCGGGGCCGCAGAAAGATCAATCGCAGGACGCCGATGGCGAAGAGCAGCATGGTATGTTCTCCAATTCTCACCCTTCTCTAATGCGAAGTGTGTGCTTCCAGTAGACGATGCTGATTTTCTCCTGCAGGCTCCGTCTACTCCATCTCCGGGTACGTCACCGCATCGTCTTGCAGCGTCTGAGCTTTTACTGACAACCCAAGACCCGTCATTGTGGCCGAGAATATGATCGGATGTGCCATGTACGAGCTTGTAAGTGGCATACTGAAGCTCTGATTGCCTTCAATGTTGACAGGTCTAGGCCCGTGTCGGTCACGACAACTTGGTTGGAGAAGTCATTCGAATTGAAGCAGACAAGGCCACCATTCAGGTCTACGAGGAGACTGGTAAGGAAGGAACCTTGGCTACCCTTCTCTATGCTAACAGTTCCTATAGCCGGTGTGACGGTGGGCGACCCCGTTTATCGATCTGGAAAGCCGCTGGCTGTCGAGCTCGGCCCTGGTCTCATGGAAACTATCTACGACGGTATCCAGCGTCCCCTCGCTGCTATTGCGAACGAATCGAACAGCATCTACATTCCCCGCGGTATCAATGTTCCCGCCCTCGACCGCAAGAGGAAATGGGACTTCACACCGGGCGAGTACACAGTTGGAGACGGCCTTACCGGAGGCGATGTCTTCGGAACCGTCTTTGAGAACAGTCTTCTCAACGACCACAAGATTTTGCTCCCACCCCGTGCTAGGGGCAAAATCACCCGCATCGCAGAAAAGGGCAGCTACACTGTTGATGAAAAGATTCTAGAGCTTGAGTTCAACGGAGTAAAGACTGAATACAGCATGATGCACCAGTGGCCGGTTCGCGTTCCCCGCCCCAGTACCGAGAAGCTGTCCTCGGACCAGCCACTTATTGTGGGCCAACGTGTGCTTGACGCCCTCTTCCCCAGTGTGCAGGGTGGAACTGTGTGCATTCCTGGCGCTTTTGGCTGCGGCAAGACTGTCATCAGTCAGTCTCTATCCAAGTTCTCCAACAGTGACATTATCGTATACGTGGGCTGCGGCGAACGAGGAAATGAGATGGCTGAAGTCTTGATGGAATTCCCAGAAGTAAAATACCCCCCTTGACTGATTAATGCTGGGCTAACCTGGAGCAGCTCACAATTGAAGTCAATGGCAAACAAGAGCCCATCATGAAGCGAACGACGCTCATTGCCAATACCTCCAACATGCCTGTGGCTGCGCGAGAGGCCTCCATCTACACTGGGATTACGGTCGCGGAGTATTTTCGCGACCAAGGGAAGAACGTGGCCATGATGGCGGACTCTTCTTCTCGTTGGGCTGAGGCGCTTCGTGAACTTTCTGGTCGTCTCGGAGAAATGCCCGCTGATCAGGGTTTCCCCGCTTACCTTGGTGCCAAGTTGGCGTCTTTCTACGAACGTGCTGGCCGTGTACAGGCACTAGGAAGCCCCGAGCGATTTGGAAGTGTCAGCATTGTCGGTGCCGTCAGCCCTCCGGGTGGTGATTTCTCAGATCCGGTCACGAGCAGTACTCTCGGTATCGTGCAGGTCTTCTGGGGGCTCGACAAGAAGCTTGCGCAGCGGAAACATTTCCCGTCAGTCAACACGTCGATCAGCTACAGCAAGTACACTGGACCGCTGGACGCATACTACGCCAAAAACAACCCCGACTTCCCCCGTCTGCGCAATCGCATCAGGGAGCTTCTGACGACTTCGGAAGATCTCGACCAGGTGGTGCAGCTTGTCGGAAAATCCGCTCTGGGCGACTCGGACAAGATCACTCTGGATGTTGCGACGCTCATCAAGGAAGATTTCCTACAGCAGAACGGGTATTCGGACTACGACCAGTTCTGCCCCCTGTGGAAGACTGAGTGGATGATGAAGAACATGATGGCGTTCCACGACGAGTCGCAGAAGGCAGTTGCGCAGGGCCACAGCTGGAGCAAGGTCCGAGACGCAACGTCGGAAGTTCAGAGCGGGCTCCGCAACATGAAGTTCGAGGTGCCTAGCGACGGCGAGGAAGCAATCACCAAGAAGGTAAGGGTCACGAATACGAGTATAGGATTGTGGCGCTAACAGCTATCTAGTACGAGGAGCTCCACCAGCAGATGACGGATAAGTTCGCGTCGGTTGTGGACGAGTAAACGTGCGGTTGGAGGTGGAGGGTGTGTTTGCATAGCGATCCTGTGCCGTGTACTTGTCTTGGAGGATGAATATAGAATGCGAATTGTACAGTGAAGAATATGGGTGCCTATTTTAGATGACGACGCATGAACGCGTCCTATGACCGCCGTGGACGCAAGTGTGAATTGCCGGGGGTGCGCGCCACCTGTGGCTGGTGGCGCCGGGGCCTGATCCTTGTTTCCTACGTCGCAAACCATCACGGGCGTAGCAGGTCAAGAGCATCACATCGCGCACCTCAGCACCCACCTCGACATCTACCACCGACGCAAATCCCCGCCTGCCCGCACCGCAGCCTCCCCGCCAGAGAGACCCCCCACCGAGTGCCACACACAACAGCACCCCTTCGCCAGCCATGGCGACCGCCAACCCGACAGCGTGCGTCTTGTCCCTATTCCAGCAGCCCCCCCCGGGGAGCAGAGAGAAGAGGACGCGGAATGCTAACCTACGCCGTTGCAGCATTAACGTCAACGATCCAGGGCTTATCACCCTCGTCAACAAGCTCCAGGATGTCTTCACAACAGTAGGAGTAGGTCGCTCCCACACCGCAGCCCCCACTGCGATAGCAGCAACGCCTGTACTGACGCCTGCTCGCAGGTCCAAAACCCCATAGACCTCCCCCAGATTGCCGTCGTAGGATCGCAGTCGAGTGGCAAGAGCTCGGTGCTGGAAAACATCGTGGGCAGAGACTTGTAAGTGGCAGGCGCAACTGCATCGTGTTTCAGCGTGTTGGGCCGCATCACTGACACTGCAACCTTCAGCTTGCCTCGAGGCACCGGCATCGTCACCCGAAGACCGCTCATTCTCCAGCTCATTAACCGCGCCTCCCAGAAGCCCCAAGCGAACGGCGTCAAGGAAGAGGTCAAGACATCCGACGCCGAGTCCAACGTGGACGAGTGGGGCGAATTCCTGCACATTCCGGGCCAGAAGTTCTTCGACTTCAACAAGATCCGGGAAGAGATTGTGCGGGAAACAGAAGCGAAGACGGGTCGCAATGGAGGCATCTCGCCGGCGCCCATCAACCTGCGGATATACTCGCCCAATGTGCTGACACTCACACTGGTCGATCTGCCCGGTCTGACTAAAGTGCCTGTAGGAGACCAGCCACGCGACATCGAGCGCCAGATCCGCGAGATGGTGCTGAAGCAGATCAGCAAGTCCAACGCCATAATACTCGCCGTCACCGCCGCGAATACCGATTTGGCCAACTCGGACGGTCTGCAGCTGGCACGAGAGGTGGACCCCGAAGGACAGCGCACTATTGGCGTGCTAACCAAGGTCGACTTGATGGACAATGGAACAGACGTTGTCGATATTTTGGCTGGCCGAATCATTCCGCTGCGCCTGGGCTACGTCCCGGTCGTCAACCGCGGGCAGAGGGACATTGAGAATAAGAAGCTTATTTCATATGCGCTGGAGCACGAGAGGTCATTCTTCGAGAACCACAAGGCGTACCGGAACAAAGCTGCGTATTGTGGTACGCCATATCTCGCCCGCAAACTGAACTTGGTAGGTTTATATTGTACCGTCCTTTGGCACATGATGCTAACTTCCCCCAGATCCTCATGATGCACATCAAGCAAACACTCCCCGACATCAAAGCCCGTATACAATCATCGCTCGCAAAATACTCGGCCGAATTGTCCTCCTTGGGTGACTCCATGCTCGGCAACAACTCGAACATTATCCTCAACATGATCACAGAATTTAGCAAGGAATACCGGGGCGTTCTTGAAGGCAGGAATCAGGAACTGTCGGCAGTCGAGCTCTCTGGCGGTGCGCGTATCTCATTTGTGTATCACGAGCTCTACGCCAACGGTGTCAAGTCCGTTGACCCCTTTGAGACAGTCAAGGACGTCGACATCCGCACTGTTCTTGTCAACTCCTCTGGTTCATCACCAGCGCTTTTCGTCGGTACCACAGCTTTCGAACTCATCGTAAAGGAGCAAATTAGAAGGCTAGAGGACCCCAGCATCAAGTGCGTGAGCTTGGTGTATGACGAACTGATCCGAATTCTCGGCCTACTTCTCGCAAAGCCAATGTTCAAACGCTATCCAGCTCTGAAGGAAAAGTTCCATGCCGTGGTTGTGCAATTCTACAAGAAAGCTATGGATCCCACAAACAAGCTAGTCCGCGACCTGGTCGCCATGGAAGCATGCTACATCAACACGGGTCATCCAGATTTTATCAATGGCTCACGAGCCATGGCCATCGTGCACGAACGGCACAACGCCGCCAAGCCTATCCAGGTTGATCCCAAGACCGGAAAGCCCATGCCGCCTTCTGTGCCCCCGCGGTCGATATCTCCGTCTCTCGAAGCAAATGAAAGTGGAAGCTTCTTTGGCTCCTTCTTCGCCGCGAAGAACAAGAAGAAGATGGCGGCCATGGAACCCCCGCCCTCCATTCTCAAGGCTTCAGGCACGCTCTCCGAGAAGGAGGCACAAGAAGTCGAAGTCATCAGTATGTACCCCTAACCTCACTCGTTATTCCCGTCCGTCAACTAACATGAATTCAGAACTCCTCATCACATCCTACTTCAACATCGTGCGCCGGACGATGATCGACATGGTGCCCAAAGCCATCATGTTGAACCTGGTGACCTTCACGAAAGAGGAAATGCAGAAGGAGCTGCTCGAGAACATGTACAAGACTGAAGAATTTGACGAGCTGCTCAAGGAGTCCGAGTACACGGTGCGGAGACGGAAGGAGTGTCTGCAGATGGTGGAGAGCTTGGGCAAGGCGAGTGAGATTGTTAATCAAGTGCAGTGAGCGGAGAGTAATTTTTGTTGCTGAGAATGTATTCTGATCGTTAGGGTGGAGAGGAGAGTGAGGTTGATTGAAGTTGGGGCTGTGTGAAGGGGAACAGGAGGGCCAAGCTGGTCTGGGGTGGATAGACTCGGGGACGTGAGAATAGACGCTTGATCGATTGATTTGCTGCAAATGGGGCTGTTTGGCTGGCTGGTTGGGCCTTGTGTATGTATGGTGTTCGGCGGGCACCTGGTAAATCTTCCCGTCTGTCCGATTCCCAGTCGTCTTATATCTCTACTAGAGCTAGTCCATCAATACATCGGCTCTCCATCTCTCCCTATCCATAACCCGCCACCCCCATGCTCTCTCATCCCTTCTCAACGGGTATCACAACAATAAACATCAAGCAACCCCCTTCGCTCCGAAACGGCCCATGATGCATCCCAGGCTTCCTATACGCATAACTCCCCGCCGTCCACACCTCGCCTCCCCCTT
>MU002132.1:0-36541 GCA_010093585.1 Melanomma pulvis-pyrius CBS 109.77
ATTTTGCTAACTGGATTTAGGTCGCTATTTGCCATCAAGATTCGATTTGCCATCTCTTGGGCTCTGGCGTGTGAGGGAGGACGCGCCTGCGCGTCTTCATTGAGTATCCAATTGGCAAGGCTCTCCTCCTGCTGAGGGCTCAATCGTTGCTGGTGTTGATGGCTGGTGACGCTGTTCGTTGAGCCATTGAGGCGATTGCGCAGCGTTGATTCAGGGATGCCGTACGCCTTTGCCGCAGCTCTTTTGCTAGAGTAAACGCCTGCGCAATAGTCAGAAATAGCATGCGCAATTGCCTGCTCACGAGTATTCATAGTAAATAGTGTTGTTGTGGAGGAAATCAAGGTAAGATGTTTGTGACGCGTTCTGGCGCGTTGCGCAGGAACCCCTGCTGCGCAGCATCTATATAGCCGAGCTTAGTTACAACCACATATAGAAAAAATAATTACAGAAGTTCATATTCTGTTATTTCTTATGATAGCATCTACTAACCCCGCCCACCTGCCTACATTCAAAGTCGACATTTCGTCCCACCTTGCTCACCGCTTCTATTAGTTATCAAAAACGTGCAACATTGAATTCTACGTTTGAGCTTAGCCTCGCATTTCGCACACCGCAATATGCGCCAACACACACGACACACAAACACACCGACACACAACTACCTGTGCCCTATATTACTTTATGAAGATTGCTAACCTCGGTTTCTGGATGTAAAACCTACGAGTGCGTCGTTCTCACCGACAATTCACTCTGGTTGACCGCCCTTTCCCGATGATCGGATCCGGGTATGAATGGTCGTGGACTGTGAAAGTATGAAGGTGTGAAGGTGTGAAGGTTCAATAGTAAATGTCTACCTTGTGTTGTTGTAGGGACATTTAGACGTAGAACCCCGTATATCCAAGTGCCAGCCCCACAGTTGCTGGCTGCAGGAACAGGAGAGTCAAGCTTGTAGAACGTCAACACTTCCTCCGAGTCTCGACATGAAATCATATGCCAAAGGCGGTCCATCCCCTCCATCATAGAGACACAACAACCGAGTAAACACAGTAAACCTCGGTTTTCTTCAATATAACACTCTACATAGTCGCCGGCAACAGCACCCCCCTGCATTCCCCAAACCCGATCCTTGCCTCCCCTTCCCCACACCACCCCTCCAACACAATCTCATCCCCATCCTCCAAATACGCCAGACTCTCTCCATCCTCGAACTGGATCGGCGTTGTTCCATCCAGCGTTGCTTCGAACAGACAGCCCAGCTCGCCCTCGCGGTCGCCAGAAATGGTGCCTGAGCCGAGTAGATCGCCTGTTGCGAGTCCGCAGCCCGCGGACGCGTGGTGCGCGAGTTGCTGGTAGGGGGTCCAGTAGAGATAGCGGAGGTTGCTGACTGTGAGTCGGTGGCTGCTTTTCTTCCCTGTGAAGCGTCAACTCTGCGGCAGCGAGGTTCCCCCTCCGAAGAAGGATACGCACGGACGAGTGACGCAACGAGGCTGATGTCGAAAGTGCCCGTCGGTCTATCGTTCCACCTCAGATGCTCGAACTCGGTAGCGCTGTGGTCGTGTTTTGGTTCGCAGGCAAAGGGCCCGAGTGCATCGAGGGTGACGATCCACGGCGAGATGGACGTCCCAAACCCTTGCCCGCATAGATCAGCCATCACAATGCCATGTCCAACGGCGCGCCGCGTCTCACATACCTTTACTATGGAACGGCCCCAGCGGCGGCATCTCAAAGGCCTGCACATCCCGGCTCGACCAGTCATTCAGCAACACAAACCCAAACACATGCTCCCTCGCATCTTCAATCCTCATCGTCTCCCCGAACGCAATCGGCTTCGACACGAAATACCCCATCTCGAGCTCGAAGTCGAGTTTGCGCGAAGGGCCGTAGATGGGCTGCCCGCTCCCTTTGCCCGTGTCCCACATGACGCCCTTGGGCCTGCGGACGGGTGTGGGCGATGGGATGACACTGGACGCCCGGCCGTTGTAGACGGAGGGCGCGTGGTAGAAATTCTCTTTGACGCCGCCCGTCATGCGGCTGCACTGGGATCAAGACCATTTTGGTGAGTGGTTCACCGCGGTTATATGAATGCAAGACGGATGCGGACTTACGTTCTGGCAGTGCTCCAGCGAGCAGAAGAAGTCGGAATAGCCTCCAATCTTCATGGGAAGATGCATGCGCACTTTGTCCAGGGGAAGAAGACAGGCTTCTGGCACGGCGTTGCTGCGTAACGCTTCGATCAGGTGGGCTCTAACCCCGGATCGCTCGGTTGCTGGAAGGGCGGCGAAGGAATTCAGACATGGCTGTTGGAAAGAAGGTTAGCCTGGGTAGTTTTACTTGACGAAGACGCAGAGGTTCACCTCAGCGAAGATGCGATGCAGTTGTTCGCTGCTGGCTGCAACTCCCTCTACCTCGCCTGCAGACACTTGCTTCCAGTACAACGGCAAATCGAGCGCAAAACCCCCAATGGCAGTCGCACAGCGTGGCTGAGGATCTGCCTCCGTCGATATCACGCCGAAGGGTATATTGTGGAGAGTGAAGGGCGATCGCTCGGCGATGGCGACTTTGAACGCCATTGTCCAACAAGACAAGAAGTGTAAACGACAATAATCGTGCTGTGCAGCTCGGATTCTACACGGCAATGTATGTATGTATGTATGTGAAGTGACGTGTTGTCGTCTGTACTACCATCCCCATGTGGGAGTATGGGGACCCGATCGATTCGGGATTCGGCGTCGGAATATGCAGTAAGACATCCATCACATCGTATCGGGACGGGGAACCACACCTGCCGTTCTGAACCGTCGACGCCCTTTGATAAAAGGCATCTAACCCGCCCCATCTACCACTACAAACAGCCCCTCCGCCTTCTCCGCCAACATCCTTCTTCGACGCCTCCTCCTTCCATCGTGTCCGTCGTACGCCATGTCCCTCTTTCCCGACCCCCGCCGCATCGTCACCGGCCACAACGACTCCGGCCGCTCTATAGTCGTGGCCGACGGCACGATCCCGTGCGAGCCCACGCCGCTGAACTGCAACTTTGCGGTTCTGTACGAGACCCAGGCGTTTCCCGCGTCGAACGATGGGTGGGATGATCCGGTGCAGGCGCGGACCAAGAGCCTAGCGAACGACAAGGGCGTGGTGCTGAGGGTCGTGGATTTCCCCGCAAACACCAAGACGGTGAGTGGGCGCTTTTCGGCGGTGGGAAAATGGGCCATGGTTGGTCGTGTGGCGGAGCGGGTTACGCGTGCTGTGGGGTGGGGGGTGCTGTGCTGTGCTGTGCTGAGCTGTGCTGATGGATAGGCGGTAGCTATTCCATCGTACCGAGTCGCTTGATTTTGGCATCCTGCACGAGGGCGAGATCACCTGGTAAATCCTGCGATCCTCCTACTTCCATGGCACGCACTTGGGTTGACGATCATGTGCATAGCCACCTTGATGATGGAGTCCGCGTCGACATGAAGGCCGGAGATGTGTGCGTGCAGCGAGGGACAATCCATGGATGGACGAATTACTCGGACAAGCCTGCTCGAGTGTACTTTATTTTGACAGGTAGGAGAAAGCTGGGACTGTTTTGCCGTGGATATGGCGGCTGACGTGGTGATTTGATATAGCTGCTACGCCGGTCAAGATCGAGGGAAAGCTGCTGGGGGATGAAGGGTTCGAGAGGGAACATGTGGAGTCCGGAGGGGTTGCTTCTGCGAGCAAGTAGGGCGTGGGGCGTTGAACACGGCGCGTTGGATATGTGGGCGTTGGTTTGTCCTTTGATGGGAGACGGTCGTTCGTTTCTTCTTCGAATTTACAGTCCAGTCTCCAGGGAACTGGATCAGGGATGCGTCTTTTGGTAGCGAAGGAGCGCGAGAGAAAAGGGATGTCAAGAGAAGAAATAGTGAATGAATGAATGAGTATATACTTAGCTTTGGAGAATTTAAACTATGATATTTGGTTGTCATAACTATTTAACTACAACGTGCGGTTGTAATATATAAACTACAACGTGCGGTTGTCATATGTAAACTACAACGTCTGGTTACGGTTACTCGCCATGCAGTTGACGGCCATTTCTCAGAATCGTCGGGGGGGGAATGGAACATGTCGTATCTGACAGCATGACGTTCTAGAAGACTTGGAATACAGCATAGCATAGAACAGCCAAACCAAGGCAATTCCACGATGATGGTCAAAAAGCTTCCAAGGAACAAGAACGGCCACGTCCTTGCTATATATTAGCAGCTGTGGCTTTGCGAAGCCAACTCGGGAAACCACCACGTGCACTAGCAAGGTGAGAAGGTGGTTGGTTTAGCCCCACTGGTCCGAGGAGTAATTAAGTATTTCCTCCATCGACACCCTTTTTCCCTATTTTCCAACTTTTCATCCATGATTGGAAAATCCATCGAGATTCAATCTGATAACAAAGCAACAACCACACCTCGGGTCGCCTAGTCCACAGAAAATCTGCCAAATCTGCAAATCTGCCAGATTTTCCTTTGCCCCACAGAAAAAAAAGCAAACCCTGCCGGCAGAAAAAAAGAAAACCTTAAAAACTCACGATGCCGGATTTAAGCGACGGAAAACCTCAAATAGATTGCCGCTTCACGATGAATTTTTTTTTTCTCCTGCCGCAGGTCATGACACGACCGTGAGTCATCCTTCCGCCGAACTCTCCCGCCTAGTCGGACTTGGGTCGGGAGAAGGGGAGGGGCTCCCAAGCATTACCTATACACCCCGCCCGTGATGGGTGATGGGCGAGGTTGTGCGTTAGCTTGGACTCTCTGATCAACCTTGCAGCCGCGAATCCGCAAGCATCCTCGGTTGATTCGCAAGCCGATGGCGCGACCGACCGACCGTCCGAGCCTTTGGCCCTCTGCCGGAAACTTTTCCGCTGGAGCTCGGCTTCCGCTTGCGGCCTACATGTGGTCGCGTGGCGCGGGATCGGGGCCCCGTGGGAGGTCTGGAGAGGAAGTTGGGATGATAATGCATGGATTGGCGATAGCGATGCGTCTGGACTCTTTGGGAACTAGAAGACAGGGGAGGCATGGAACTGGAATTTGGAACAGATGACGGGTGAGCGTGCTGATGGTTTCGCATTGTGGGGGGTCCCGAGGTCGAGGAGGCGACGAGAGGGCTTCTGATGGTCGAGAGTGCGCTGACTATACTTTTATTCCTGGTTTGGTTGTCTTTCCCTCAGGTCGAGGGTGTTGGTGGACAGGCAAGACAAGATAGGCAAGACAAGACAGGCAAGACAAGACGGGCAAGACGGGCAGGGTTGGTGCCTAAATGATAACGTGTGCTGGGTACTGGAGGAAGAGGATTGGTGAGCAGGCGCAATAATAAACTCATCACTACCATCCCTAGCACTTTTCGAGGCATCGCTCGCAGTATGTTTTGTCAAGTCAATGTCAGCCGCCTCAACCGCGAAGAGGCGACTGCGTTGGTTGCGACGTGATGTGATATGAGTGCGTTATACGTGGCTGTATAGAACCACGTCAGTCCGCGCCCAAGGTTGAGTTGAAGCGCCCAGGGCCGATGGATGCTCTGCGAGAGGCGGCCTGAGGCATCGCCATATTCCTCTTCGAGGGCGTAGAGAGAGATAGGAGGCTGAGATGAGAGCGAGGGCCGGGGGGGCCCAGAGTTCCGTTGTTATGCCAGCGGAGCAGAGGAGTCATGAGCGAGGAGCCGCGTCAAGCCAGCGCAACACCGCAAGACGGCCAAGTGGAAAAGCCAGAGGTGCATAGCGAAACCAGAACAAATCTCCCCCTTCCAATCCCGACGGCTCCACCCCTTGCTATATCTACTACGCCGCCAACACAGTGGGGCGGACGTGAGGCGGGAGGCGTGAGGCGTGAGGCGTCAGCCTGTTGGACATGTACTGTGTGATTGTTTCATTCCAATCTCCCTCTCCCTTCGGCGAGCGAAATCGCAAATGCGGGCAATGGGAAACGAAACAGAAACAGACGGTCTTGAAACGGCGGCAAGTCGCGAGCGCCCGACCCTCCGCCGGAGCAACTGGTACGACTTGGGCCGGAGCAACGTGAATCCCGACGAGACCGAGCGAAACGCGGAACGACGCGGTACGAGAGAGAGAGAGAGTCTCTACGCAGTACGCAATCCAATCCGGATTCCAAGGCACCCGTGATGCATCGCGACGTCTGTTTATTTTATTTTTTGGGTTTCTTGGTTTCTTGGACACGTACGTACGCCTTCACGGCAGCGGGCGCCATCGCCGACGATGTACACACATACACCTCGGATGGAAAGAGAGTAATTACGTGTCGATACGAGGACGTGCGAGTGCGAAAATACCCATACATACACAGCACGGCGGATTCTCGTGCCCTGTTTTTCCGGTCAGAATTCGCTTCTCGACCGGCGGGCGGGGCTTCAGCCTTGCCGCGCGGTGCCAGCGAGCCGGATCCCGCACCCTTGCCATGAGCTATGGCCATCCGATCAAAAAAAGGCGGTCAGCTGAGAAAATTCACCGCTGTCGGGTGCAATGCCCATGCATGGGTCCATGGCACGGTGGAGTGCTGTTCCTGTACTTTTGTGTCACATGGGTGCAATTGGGATATTGGAATATTGGTCACGACATGCAGAGGAAGAAGAGAGGTTTGGGTAAAATGTTCTCGTGTGATTTCTTGCTAGCTAAGCGAGTCTCAACCGCTGTGCGGGAGATCTCAGACCGTCCATTACTGTCAACATGCATTCCATTCCATTCCATCCGAATCTGAGTAGAGTAGTTCGTGCTTCGTAGTTGTTCCCGTTCATCGCGGCTGCAGTGCCGCGGAATACCCAATGTGTCCGTCTCATAAACAAAGAAAAGTGTGGTGATATAATGCTCGCTGAAATCGACTCGCTCGCTGAAAATGCTTGATCATGAAACAAATTGGAAGGTCGGTACGGGTGGTGCTGGCCTAGCAACTTGCGATCAAGGGAGCTGTCGATTCGGGGAGGAAGTAGCCGCCTTCGAGGTACGACGTGGGTTGCTTTGCGGCGTAGTAGGATGTTGTGAGCATGGCCTCCTTCTCTGAGAACTCCATCGAAGGCTGAGGCGGCGACGTGGGCGGTGATTCGTCTTCCGAGTCTTCTTCGTAGACAAGCTCGGGCGGTGATTGTGATGAGACGCGGGTGAGGGCAAGGTCTGCGTCGTCCTCCTCGTCGTCGTAGAAGTCGTCGTCGTCGTCGTCCTCTTCCACTTCGGTGGTGGTGACTTGCACGGGCGGGGAGATGATTCGTCGGGGAACAGCGGCAACCATGTCGAAGTCGCCATCCTCGTCGTAGAAGTCGGATTCCGAGTCCGAGTCGGATTCGTCTGATTCGGGCTCCTCCTCGATTGAGTCTGCCCACTGGATGTGGCGGGGCTCCTGTGCCTTGGATGCCTGGCGGACGGTGCTGTTGAACCACTCCTCCTGCTTCTTCTCGGCGTCGGCGAGCTCGATCATGAGGCTGTCGAGGAGGTTGGCATGGCCGACGAGGAGGCGGAGGTCGTGGTCGGCACGGCAGGCCTCCTTGCCCAGCTTGGAGCGGGCCGAGGCGGCGATGTAGTAGGTTTGGGTGAGAGACATCTTCTGCTTCTTCTGTGGTGGCGACGAGACAAAGTAGGAGCGAGTGGTCTCGGCGGAGATGGGCTCGAAGTCGGTTTGGAGTCGGAGGTGTGATGAGGAAGGCATGTTGTTTGTTAAGTAGGCAGAAATATGAATGCCTGGTTTGTGAGTCAATGTGGATGACTGGAAGGGCGGAGCGTCGACCAATGGGACGGCGAGGTGATCCGAGGCCGGGCTGCGAGGGTCGATGTGGATGTGGATAGTCGATGTAGATGGCGTTCCGTTGTTGTCGGGCTGGTAGCAGGCAAGAACGGGCGTGCTAGCTGAGTTGTTGTGAGGCTGGATGTGAAGGGAGTGATGGGGCCTGAAACGGCGCGGGCGAGGTCTTTCTTATGTTGCGGTGATGGATGCTGGAGGAACCAGGGTGTGGCCGAACACGCACGACGCTCGCACAAAACCCGCCCCGAGAGCTCAGACGCGCAGACCGCCTCTTGGGAGCGCGTGCAGGGTTCCTTTGTCACCGACTCCCCATTGTCCCGTCCGCTCCGCTAGAGCCGACGTGCATTTCCACGTCGGCCGAGTGATTAGCGATAGATGCCTTCCGGGCTTTAGTGGAGTTACTGCCGCAGCCTCTTGTTAAGCTGCCCGATGATTCATCGTGATTTGGTCATGCTGAATTACTCATACCTACATAGCAGAAGGGACTGCATCACCGCGGGCTCCACGGCGCAGCCAATTGCGCCCTGCGCCGTCGCTGTGCTGTCGCCGCGCGAGGCCGCCGTTTCCGCTGCCTGTTCGCGGCCTCTTCGCTGCCCTTCGCTGCCCTTCGCTGCCCTTCGTTCGTTGCCTGGGCAGGGCGCGTGTCGCCGTCGTCGCTCCACACGTGTACCAGGTCGCGCCAGTCCTCACCGCGCCCGAGTTTGGCTGCCTGGGTTGGGGCCTTACGTGCGCTGCCCAGCGGGGGGTGAGCTGGCCGCCGTCTCAGCCTCTGGGTGCCGCGAATCAACGGCCTGGGCAGGCCAGCTGATGGCCAGCGACAGCCACAGGCACGCAGCCTGGCAGACCGCTCGGAGCGCTCGGTGTGCGGGCCTGCCGTCGCAGCGCCCTTGGGTTGTCGGCGTCTCGCGCCAACAGCGTCCCCTTTGGGCTTGCAACGCGAGCGACCGCTCACCCACTACTGTCCGGTCCAAGGCGCACATCATGGCCGTTATTCGCCCAAGCCACACCAAACACCATCGCTCTCGCTCTCGTCGTCGCATGCAGCCGGGCTCGGCATCATGACTCCTCCACGTCGCGCGGACGAGCGTCTCGGTGATTAACCTGGCTCCGAATCACAAGGCCCCTCCGAGGTCACTTCGTTTCGTCGTGGGGAAACGTCATGGGAAACCAACTGATCACAAAACCCTCCCCTGCCGCACATGCCTGCCCCCGCACACTCGCGCTTTGGAATTCCGCCTGAAGATCAGGATGGCGCTGAGATTACTAACTCCTATCTCCCATCTCCCATCCGCATCTCAAATCCGAATCCATTGGTGTGGAGCTTCTGCGCGTTTGCGGTCAGCTTAACAATCTCCCTCTGACAAATGGCACCCGCTGCCCCTCATCCAATCGTCGCCCAATCATCAGCCACAGCGCCGCCCTCGGGAGCCTGCTCTCGTCGCCAAATGCGATGACGGATAAGTAAACACCTCCACCCTCCCTCGTCACCCCGGCCGTTATGCTTCAAGCCTACGTCCGTTAGGATTTTAAATCCACGCCGTGGTTAAATCCACGATGCCATAATGCCATGGAGCCAGCCAGTCCCTGCAGCCAAACGAGCGAGAATCCGTGGCACACACTTGTTCTTCGTCCAAGGCATGCATTACGTCTTGTCTCGTTGCCGTGTCGTATCCTCCTGTCTGTCGTGAATGTAACAAACCGCCGAGACAGTGCGTGCACGGTTTCCCCGCCGACTTCCCACCCCTCTGGAGCCCTTCGCCTATCGCCAAAGGCGCTCGCAAGGGCTGCGTAGGGCGTTGACTCAGCTCGCCGACAATTCGCACAGCCCTACTGCGTATAGTACCCTCACATCGTCCAGCGTCCTACCAGCTGCAAGGAGCAATTTAAGCGTCTGACACATCTCCCCTTTGGGCACTCTCTTCCCTTTCTCACCGCTGACTTTCGTGCGAGGCTGAGAGCCTTGCCGCAGGCTCACCGCCAGCCCTCAGGAACCCATCTCCACATATATGCACGGAATGCCGAGCACACGGCACACGATGCGACAATGCAGACCTACAATACCAGTCGCATTCGAAATGAGTCGAATTACTCGGGTCTGGAGGCACAGTCATAGCACGACTGTAAGTATGAGTCTCCAAACAGAAAGAACGACAAGATCAACGTTGCCCTATCCCTTCAGAGTAAGTAGTACTGCCTCTTGTACAAGCCCCACTAGTCGTTCTCGAATCTCCAAACTCCTACATGACGAAAACATACAGACCAGATTACGGACAACAACGCATAGTAAGTGCATAACGTCGGCTGGATCAAGAGACTGATATTATATCTCCACCAAGGAAACAACCCGTCTCTATCTCTTGCCGCAAACGTCTCCAACGACCAACAGGTGTATTTCTGCCTCAGTCTTCATAATCAGATAAGCGAGCTATCACTAAGCGCAATCCCCCGCCAGAATCCACGATACCACCACCACCAGCTTGTGACAGCACGTCACCTCGGATTTGCTTCACCATCTCCGCGGAGCCCAGATCGAGTGCATTCTGTCATTATTCCAAAGCTCAAGGAAGCCAAGACCAGTGGGGAAGAGTCTACGAAATCGATCGCACCACCTCGGACCCTTCGGAGCCGTCGGACTCGGACCTGGCGGAATTCACTCTACCCTGGGACTCTGGTCTGGTTTAGATAGGCCCATGACCTAGAAATCTACTACTACTCGTCGAGGCCAGATCACGGAGCGGAATCGTCTGCGCGCCGCGAGCGGACGTACAACGGTACATCTCGGACCAAGCCCGCGGACGTTATTGCCATCACATCCGTTATCACAAGCGAGGATGCAGGGTTGTTGAGATGGCAGCCTCGTCCGAATCTGTTCTAGATTACTGCTTAGTCGTTTAGGTACGAGTGATGGAAGCACATGTACAACATCAACACTAAGTACAGGACATGTAGCTGTTTATCAAAGGCCGAATGCTGCCAGTTAACAAGGAAGCTCTAGGAGATCCTCAACCCCCATATATTCGTACGAGGTTTTATTCTACTAAAGCCGTAAAAGCCGCCGACAAGCAAAAGACCTATCCAGGCTTCTTCTTAAAGCCTTCCAATTTATATCACAATACGCCATCTGCATATCTAGACAGAAGTAATAGCGTTTCCTTGTTCTTGTTTCTTTTTTTGTAATCGTTTTGTCCCGAAAGCCTATTTTTGCTTTCAATCTCCCGACGTCATCACCTTTCACGCCGCACTCTCTATTACATCCTACACACTCATAGTCTCAACTATCCCATCCGCCCTTGTATTCCACGCTCCATACGAGTCCGAGTCCGGATCAACGAGAAAAAATCACTCCACGATCCGTCTACCATGTCGCGTAGCCAACTCTACAACTCGAGTGGTTGCAATTCGTATTGGTAGTGCATACGAGTCCGAATACGAGTCCGAAAACAATGGACTGCATCCAGTGTCTAAGATATCGCACGAATTGAGTAAATCAAAGTAGACGCGTGTCATATAAAGCATATTAAATATTCAAAATATCCGAGCCCGAGATCAAATGTAAATATGTAATCTACCTAGCACTATACATGGTCTGGGCCTACTTTTTCTTTTCATACTGGACCGGAGGGGTTCCCGGTGCTTCTCAACAGAGCCTTGTTGGTTCTGTGATTTACAAAGGACGTTGGAGCTCCTTAACGTCCGACCACTTGAGTAGCCCATCTCTATGTCATATTCTATCATAACACGTGGCCGTTGTATTCCTTGATGAGGCACGCATATGCTATTAGTCAAGACAGTGTGTCGATTCCTAGTCTTCCATTACTATAACTATGCTCTAAACGCCCATGGAAGGAATTCTATCCAAAATAATCGTCCTTGATTATATTTCAAAGGACAAAAACAAAATACACCAAAACACAGTTCGATCCCGCTGCTAATCTACTAAATATGTAGCCACTGATGCACCCTCTACCTGTATACACCATCATTCTCTCATCTAAAATCGATGCGCTAGTAGTTGCGATTGCCTCTGAGATTTATCTTATTCATTACAACCTCGGATACCAAGCATGTTCTTGCATGTCATGTTTCCATGCTTCACGCACATCCGAATCGGCACCGAGAGCGTAAAGAAAGTGGTAGTAAAGGTGGTTGATTACATAGGTAAAGATTGCAGTAGTTACAGGTCGATTGTACAATCCAGCCCGCAGCACATGGCATCAGTAAAGGCAGAAAAGAGGCCGAAGCACAGATCTCGCTCGCCCTTTCTATTCGTCTGAGTCCTCCTCATTGTCTGCAACAACAGGCACAGGCGCATCGGCTTTGGTCGTCTTGACTTTCCTGCTCTTCTCAGAGCCAGGGGGGGCCTTCTTGGTCGTGTCCTTTGCATCCTCATCCTCCTCCTCATCCTCGCTCACCCCCTCTTCGAAATCATCTTCCACCTCGGGCTCAGACGCCTCTTCCTCCTCGGACTCGTCGTCCTTGGGCTTGGTAATGCGAGTCTTTTTCTTTGGAGCTGTGCACGACATGTCAATGGGCGCATCCACAAGGCGCACTACGCGTCCATCACTTACGCGGGGCCGGCTCCTCTTCAGAGTCATCCTCTTCGTCGAACGAGGCTTCGGAGCCGTCTGACTCTTCGTATCTACAAGGCACAGCTGTCAGCCTTGCGGCACGCGAAAAATCCTGCATCAAGTGCACGTCAAGACGAAAATTGGCGACTCATTCCAGATCAAGCGTAAAAGGCAGAATTCTCAAGGCAAAGTGGACACGAAGGCGGCACGGGAAACGACACAATGCCACTCGAGCCACTCGTCGCTGAGCAGGCTGGCGGCGGCGGAAAGGCGGCAACGCGGCGACGACGGAGCTCGATGGCGCAAAATAGAAACATCAATTCCAAAGCTCGATGGAAGGCGACCGCGATTGATGCTGTTTTGCGCATTCGCGACGTGTGATGGTGCAATGGCATGACGTCAAGGAGGCGGTCTCACTTACTCTTCCTCGTCGCTGCCTTCGGAGGGCAGAGCCTGGAGCTCCTCCTCGTCCTGCTTTCTCTTGCGGGTGCTCGTAGACATGGCGATGTGGGTGGTACGATGAGGATAGATGAGGGTCAGGTGGATGGAGGGAGTGAGGTTGAGCTGGGAGTGAGCTCGGGAGTGGTGAGCGGGGACGGGGTGGATTACTTGCGGACGGAGGCTGGGAACAGTGGGAACGGGGCAGCGCAAGGGACAGGCCGCTCCATTTTAGCCAATTAAAGGTCGCGACGGTCACATCACTCGCAGCCGGGGAGGCCAATGCAGCGCCGGCTGTTGTGCATGTCATTGTTGCGGGCATCTGGTCTCTCCTGGCACATAACAACAGAGCCGTGCGATGGCCGTGTATCCTCCTGGGCCCTTCGCCTGCGGGAGGGCGCTGATGGGCAAAGGGCGCTGCAGGGCCTTGTTTCTGGCAAGGCGGGCCTGCACACGACAACCTCGAGGGCTGCAACCCCGGGGACGCCTGGGCTGCCGGGCTGCACGTGTGGGCGCGGCCGTCCTTGAATGGGGGAAGCCGCTAGACGTCGCTTGCGGCTTAGCGTGCCTGCGCCCGCTGCTCTGCGCCCGGACCTCGATCCGCAACTTCCTCAATTGTTCTCGACTATAGTAGACGCTGCCTCCAGGCTCCAACAACGCCACCCAGTCTCCCCAACCCTCCCCAACCCTCCCCAACCCTCGCCAATCCCACCCACGCTCAGATCCCGTCGCACAGCAACCCTTCGCCGTCTTCATGCGCCCTTCGCCAGCATGCCCGGCCCCATAGATGTCGCCCGCCCGCGCCGGGAGCGCCTCCCGTCGTTGAACAACCCCCGGTCTGCCGGCGTATACAAAGCGAAACGACCCAGCCCGCCCGCACAGCAGCCCGCCCCGACACTGCCGTCCAAAAGGGACTGCTGCGAAAACCCCACCATCAGCAGCGATTCGAACGATGGCTCAACAATGTGCTACAACTGCGGTGCTGTCTTGAGCCAGAGCGAGATCGTCGCTGAAGTCACATTCGGCGAAAACGCCGCCGGAGGCGCCGTTGTCCAGGGTGGCTTCGTCGGAGAGAACCAGCGCCATGCCAACACCATGGGAGGAACCATGCGCGGCCTCGGTGGCATGCCGAGTAGAGAGCAGACCGAGTGGCATGGACGCGACGAGATCAAGAAGCTATGCGGCACCCTTCACCTCCGCCTGGCTATTGAAGATAACGCATTCGGCTGGTACAAGCTTGCGCTCGGCCACAACTTTGTCCAAGGTCGCCGCATCCGCAATGTAGCCGCTGTCGCCATCTACTTCGCCGCCAGGAAAATGCCCGAGAACACTCTCTTGCTCATGGATTTGGCCGAGAAGATCCACATCAATGTTTGGGCGCTTGGCGACACCTACAAGGCCTTCCTCAAGAAGCTCATGGAGCAAGACCCGGCGCAACTGATAAACACCACATCCGTTCAGGAGATCGAACCGCTCATGCTGAAATACTGCCGCAAGCTTGAATTTGACCACGCCTCGCACAAAGTCGCCAACGATGCTTGCGAAATCCTGAAGCGAATGAAGCGAGATTGGATGGTGCAGGGTCGTCAGCCTGCGGGTCTCTGTGGCGCTTGCATTATCCTCGCTGCGCGCATGAACAACTTTCGTCGTACCATTCGTGAGGTTGTCTATGTGGTCAAAGTGGCGGATACGACCAT
Source organism: Melanomma pulvis-pyrius CBS 109.77 (assembly GCA_010093585.1). NCBI lineage: Eukaryota > Fungi > Ascomycota > Dothideomycetes > Pleosporales > Melanommataceae > Melanomma > Melanomma pulvis-pyrius. Next base: position 14,458 of record MU002132.1, read on the forward strand.
CAACAAGCGTCTATATGAGTACACTCGCACACCAAGCTCTAAATTGACTGTCGAACAGTTTCGAAAATTTGGAAATAGGCTGAAAGTGACGACTCAGCCGCCCGCTATATGGAGGCGAGAGGAGGCAGAAGAGCGGAAACGGAAACGGAAGAGGCTCGAAGCAGAGGATGAAGAGGAAGCTCCAATTGAAGATCCGGGTCAGCCAGAATCGAGTGCCGCTGCCTCTAGGAAACCCAGAAGTACCCGGAAGAAGCGCAAGACGGCCAATGGGAAAGCCAAAGCAGTGACTTCCGAACAAGGATCCCCAGGTGATGCCACACCTCGCCTCGATGAAGACGGCTTCGCGATACCAGATCAACCCATCGAGCAAACCCTGATGGATGTGGACAATGATGACCATATGGAGTACGTGGCTGATGCACTAGAGGATGATGATGGGCTTGCTGCGCTCCCTAAAAAGTTTTTTAGAAAGAAAAAGTTACCGACTATTATCATCCCACAAGAGGATCTCGACATAGAAGATGAAATCGAGGCCGAGATCGAAGAGACGATCAAAGACTGGGAATCAGTATTTGGTAAATTCAAGGAGAACGAGAACCATCCAGTGCTTGTGGCGGCGGGATTGAGAGCCCAGGCACTTGCTCGAGAGCACATGCCCAACGCCAACATCAGCAACGAAGAAGAAATTACAGACGAACTCGACGATGATCCCGATATAGCGAATTGCCTACTCTCGCCTCATGAAGTTGCAATGAAAGAGCGGGTATGGATCACCGAAAACGAAGACTGGCTCCGGGTCCAGCAAGCGAAGATACTCGCCAAAGCACTTGAAGAGGCAAGCGGGAAAGTGAAAAAGCCGAAACAGCGCAGAAAGCACCACCAGATGGGAGATGGCAGCGTGCTCGAGGGCCAACCGGCCGCCAACGCCGCCGATGCCGTACAGAAGATGCTGAAGAAGCGCGCAAAGAACTTTAGCTCGCACATCAACTATGACAAGCTCAAGGAGATCTTTCCCGGCGGGAGCCCGGCTACCGAGGGCTCTACGCCTGAGGATAGTGGACAGGGTGCCAGTCCCGCTGCTTCCGGAAGCTCGCGACAGCCGACACACCCGCCTCCAGCCATCGAGATTCCAGACGAAGATGAGGATGCGGAGGGCGAGTACGACGACCAGCCCGTGGATTATGTAGAGGACTTTGACGACCCGCAGCAGTATCTTGAGGATGACGACGAGGGCTTTGGCGATGCCAACTACGACGATGATTACTGAAGCGCATGACTGGCGGTACAATTCACATGTCTTTTCCTTTGGGGGTTTCGGACATCAATTGGGATTGAATTAAAGGCGCCTCTTGTATTGCATAGATCGATATACCCCTGGCCTTGGTAGCCAAATTGTCCAGTACACGTTGAAGTTCTGGCTGGAGAGGCGAGCTCTTTAGGCATGTGCAAACATAGATTTTGAATCCTGGGTCATAGATTTTGAACCTTAGGTCATAGATTTTGAATCCTAGGTTCTACTACTCGTAACCCTTGTAATGTTTCGTCAGTGGTGCCTAACTACGCTAGGTACAGTCCTCCATAATTAATGTAATGAACGACCCGCCATTCTTTTGCCAGAAGCGACAATGACACGGACGGACGTCTGTATACCCAAACGGTGGCGGACGAAATAGATGGAGGGACGTATCCAAGAGAGGACCCTGGAAGGATCATATCTGCACAGCTTTTCTGGCTCACCTTGAACGCCTTTTTCCAAAAAAGAAAAAAGAAAAAGAAAAAAAGAAGACGCAACACAGCAACACTGAGAGTAGAGCAAGCATAGAGCTGCATCCACAGGTGTACAGAGCGCCGCGTGTCCTTCCTCGTGATATCTCCGTCCCCTTTTCTACCATGGCTCACTAGTTACTGGCCACTCCTCGACCCCCCGTGCACTACGCCCTCCATGGCCTCGGTTGCAGCCCCATCGTACCCATTTAACGTGGCATCGGCACCAACGCCACTCCCATCGCCCTTCCACCCATGGCTAAACACCCCGAAGTTGTCGTCAACTAGCCACTGCAGATCCTCGCTCTCGGGCCTCAATGTCCGCGCGAGACCGTGGCCAGCTTTGGGATAGTGCGCCGGCGGATCCGTGTCGTAGCCGTCGTCGTACTCGTCAAGGGGGGCGGTAGTCACGGCGTTGGTATTAGCAGTGGTAGAGGCTGAGGCTTTTTCGAGCTGCGATTTGGGTTGCGGCGGGGGTTGTTGCTGCTTCGGTGGGGAGTGAACCCGACGGTGGTGGTAGGAAGTCAGATACGAGCTGCCCATCTCGGCGAAGAGCTGGGCTTCTGCGGGGTCCATATCTGAGGAGTCGGTGGCGATATGCTGGGAGTGGGGGGTACCGCCAGTCGAGCCGAGACCGTTGGATGGGGAGGCGACTTGGTGTGCGCTGGGAGGCTGGGGTGTTGGTGGCTGGGGTGCCGGCGCGGGTTTTGAAGCTGTAGGTTGGGTGGTTGTGGATGTGCGGGAGGTATCTGGAATTAGATCGCGGACGTCGGGCGGGAAAATGGGGAGTTCGGGGTGCCGGATTGTCGAGTGGAGGAGCAAAGATACCAGGCGTGCTTGAGGGAGGGTTGATAGATAGGCTTGTTTCTATAGAAAAGGTCAGTATATGTTAGGTCACATGGTATATTGGAGATTGGACTTACTTCATCTATCGACAAGCCCTCTCCAGCAATGAGATGTTCTGTGCCCTCGACGACAGTTTGCTTCGAGCGTTCGCATGGTCCGCAAAGCCACTCCTTCTCCAGTACCGTCACGACATCATTGTCGATGGCTGGGTCGTGACAATACTGGTGATAGGCAGTACTGCAGATATCGCAGAAGACAATGCGATTGTTGCCCGGATCCGTGCCTCGATGGCAGATCTTGCACTGTGCAGCGAGGATAGTCTTTGTAGACCGCCTTCGCTTGACTCCTGAGGTTGGCTCGGGGATGGTCGGTACGAATGCAACGGGCCTGTTCACATTGCGACCAGATTTGGTTTTGGTAGGAAGCGGCGTGTATGAGGATGAAATGTCCGAGTCGGCGTCCTCCTGCGCCAGTGTTAGCTGCTATTCCATGACGATGAGGGACTGGACGATTCCAACATACATTACTGTCCACGCTATCCGCCCGCTTCCTCTTCCCTCCTCTTCCACCGCCACCACGTCCCCGGCCCCGGTTTCGTCCTCTGCCTGAACCTCGCGCCGATGTTGGGGTTGCGCCAGGGGCCGGCGACGTGCCTGCAACGTCTGTCTTCAGCACGAATCGACCACCGCCCCTTCCCCGCTTTCCAGTATTTGCAATCGGCGGAGGGGTAGGCAGCTTGTCGCTCGTAACGTAGCTCTGCATGACCTCTGCCTTCTTCGCCTCGAAGGCGAGAGAGCCTGCAACATCTCCCTTGTTGGCTTGGAGCTTCGATAGAATTGCAATGGTGGATTGGGAAAATTGGGGAAAGTTGGGCGCGGAATCTTGCGGCGGCATGGGCATCGCAAGGGATGACCTGCCCGGAGGTGCTGGGGCTGTTGATGGTTTGGGGCCGGCGTGCGGAGCGGAGAGGTTGGGTGGTGCGTTCATGCGCGGCGGAGGGCGATTGGCGGCCTGGGGATTGCTGCCCGGAGGATTGATTCGATTCATCGCGCGCGGCGAGTGCTTGCGACGAGTGCTTGTGAATGGATAGCTCTGTCAAGGAATGGGTGGGGTGCTTCAATGAGCGAGGTAGCGCGGCAATGCTTGGGCGATATCGTGAACCCGCCAGCTGCGTTTACATGCGGGTGCGGTCCGTGCGGGCAGGGGTAAAGCACACTAATGGTAGTACACAGTAAATCAATATCTTGGGTTTCTGAGGCTGCACATTGGAGCATCAGAATGAGAAAGCTGAATAGGTCTAGGCTGATGTCTTGGACAGTCGCAATAGACATCCACTTGAATTAACACTCGTACACACACAAGCTGTCTACGCTACCACACCTTCGCTTCGAAGGTCATCAATCTCTTCTAAACTCAGGCCCAACGTTTCCTTCAAGATCTCGTCCGTGTGTTGTCCGAGAGTAGGCGGGGGCGTTCGAATGCCTGGCGTTGAAACAGAATATTTGACGGGCGTGTTCACCAACTTTATGGGCCCGCATGTAGGGTGCTCTACTTCTTGTACCATTCCCCGAGCGAGAACTGCGAAAATTAATATGCAAGAGAAAATATATTGAGACACGACGTTGAAACATACCATGCTCGTGGCTCATGGTAGCCTGTATATCGTTGATAGCAGCGTAAGCTGTTCGATTCAAAGTCAGCTGCCATAATTCAAGCATTTTCAATTTTACTCACGCATGCCACATCCTTCTAGTATCTCCAGCCACTCTTGTGTACTTCTTTTCTTCGTTTCATTCTCGATAAACTTTTCCAGTACATTTCTATGCTCTACCCGTTTTGCATTTGTTTTGAATTTCTCGTCGGTTATCCATTCTGGCTTTCCTACTTTTGTGGCCAGGATCCCAAAGAGTCGGTCGTTGCCGCCTCCCAGCAAAATATCACCGTCGGATGTTTTGAAGGCTTTGTAGGGTACGATCGATGCTACATCAAATTAGATCATGGCCTGATCCGTTTCAGTCTGCAGACCAACTCACGGTGCGATGTGCCCCATCTCCCTGAATCTTTCTCGCCGCTTATCAAAGCTGAGCTAGCGATGTTGGCAAGTGTTGCTACCTGACAGTCACTAAGGGATACATCAATGTGCTGTCCCTTGCCAGATTTTATTCGGCTCAGCAGTGCCGCCATGATCGAATTCGAAGTATACAGTCCAGTCGTGAGGTCCGTCACTGCGACACCAACTTTCACTGGAGGACCATCTCTGGCGCCCGTGATGTGCATCAGACCCATCTCCCTACCAACTATTAGCACTTCTTTCCCATGAAGGTTTCGAAGACCTACGCCTCGACCATCACATCATAGCCAGCCCTATCTCTATAGGGCCCAGTTTGCCCATATCCTGTAATGCTTGCATAGATCAATCCAGGATTGATCTTGGCCACGGTGGCGTAGTCCATAGCATATTTCCCCAATGATCCGGGAAGGTAATTCTCGACCAACACATCGCATTCCTTCACTAGACGATGTAGGATGTCGACGCCGGCAGGATGCGCAAATGAAAGGCCTAATGACTTCTTGTTCCGATTGACCTGCAAGATATTAGCTCAGCTACCAAGTATTTCTTTCAACCTACAGCGAGATAGTAAGCGCTTTCCCCAGGCCCCTCTGCATGTTCGCCCTGGACGTATTTGGCGTAAGGCGGACCCCAAGCTCGGGTGTCGTCTGCTCAACATATTCATTAAACCCACTCCCAAAAGCCAAAGCGTGTCCAGTCTTACCTCCTCTAGTCGGATGTTCGACCTTGATAACATCCGCACTGTTTGTGTCAATTGGTATTCTACGAGTTTGCCAACCTCGGAGGAGTTGGTTCATACAGGGCTGCCCATCGCATACCCGAGATCGCCTAGTATTTGTGTACAATACGGCTAGTTGTCGTTAAAAGCTGCTGATCGAAGGTGCATCATGGCCTCCACTTACACCAGCGAGCACTCTCGTCATGTCTAAGACCTTGATGCCGGCTAAGGGTAGGGAGGCAACATTGCTTGACGTTGCTGTTGCGAAAAGTCTCCTTGAGCAATGGAGTGGCCAATTGGGTCTGATACGATGAAAAAATGTCTGATATATGCGCCTCGACGGTAAAAGCAACATTTCTGCCATGGAGAATGCGATATACGCGAGTTTTCAAGGAGGTATTTGGGTGAGGGAGTTCGATAGAGCTTGATGCAGCCCGGCGATTTAATGCGTCAGCTTCCCCAAACCGAGGCTTAAGAACCCCACTCTGATGGGGCACAAGAGCCCCACCAATCCTCACTTCCCACTCTGACACCGACGATTGACTCTACAATGTTTACCGGCCTCGTCGAAACCATTGGGAGTAAGCCTGAATTGTCCTTATAATTTCCCTGCCCGGCCAAGCTGACGATGGCCAGCCGTTGCGGCCTTGGAGGAGCTGGACCAGACGTCCACCGGAGGCGGCGGCACTTCGTTGACGATTTCTGCACAAGAGATTCTCGGAGACGCAAATCTGGGGGATAGTATTAGCATCAATGGTTCGATCTCTATAGCAAAGAGATAGCACAAATGGCGCCTAACTCCGGCACAGGGACATGTCTCACGGTGACAGAATTCGACAAGTCGACCTTCAAGGTTGGCGTTGCTCCCGAAACACTCCGTAGGACCAACCTAGGGTCTCTCAAGAAGGGCTCTCCTGTCAACCTTGAGCGCGCCGTTTCTGCTTCGACGCGGATGGGCGGTCACTTTGTTCAAGGACACGTTGACACTACCGCTACTATTCAATCCGTCACGCCCGATGGCAACGCCCTGACGTTCCGATTCAAGCCGCGGGACCCCGCTGTCCTCAGATATATTGTTGAGAAGGGATACGTCACAATAGATGGCGCGAGCTTGACGGTGACCAAGGTGGAAGATGGGCCAGAGGGCTGGTGGGAGGTCATGATAATTGCGTACACTCAAGAGAAGGTGGTCACGGCAGCCAAGAAGCCTGGTGAGGATGTCAATGTCGAAGTTGACCAGGTTGGGAAATATGTGGAGAAGAGCGTGGCGGGATATTTTGAAGGCACGGCGAATGGGGAGTTCGCCATTTTGGAAAAGATGGTCTCCAAACTGGTGGACGAAAGGCTCAAGACGGTAGGCAAATAGACAGCTAACCAAATGATAAAAGTATAGCTATTACAACGAGTGACGGGAGGCAGTGACGTGGCTGGAGGAATCTCACTACCCTAGCAAGAAGACATAATGTGAAACATGCGTAACTAGAATGACTTTACAATCTTATGTTCTCTCTGGCTTCTGACGCCTTGAAAGGGCGATTTTCAGGGTGGTTGGACCTCGTGGCGCAAGGGAAATGAGGCGCAGCCTTACTTTTGAACGGACGTATATATAAACTATCTTCCCATCAAACGTGTCTGCCCTCTTCGCTTTGTCCATGATAAGCCCTCTTCTCCTCTCATCTTCTGGATTTCTGAAGTCAAGCATGCAGAGAGACCTCACCGACTCTCGGCGAATCCTGCGACGATGCATGTTGCATATAGTGCATGCACCTCACCATCATTCCTCCGTTCACCAGACGGCTGATTGGCATGCAAAGACCGCTGGCTTGAGTTGATGATGATGCTCGAATCATACTCTGAGCCGTCTCCATCTTTCCGATCTATCAATCTCAATGCTTACCAGACGGGACTAGATTGGTACCCGCATCGCTGGGTTTAGGCAGAAGCTCGCTCTTGCCATCAGCAATCCAGAGGCTTGACGACACGAAAGCGGCACCATCGTTCGACAGGGCCAAACGCATCGATCCTCCTGTCATGTTCAGGGTTGCAGAGTAGACAGCGTGTGATGCAATGCTCGCGTACGGTAGTTTGGCGACTGTGCCGCACGGTAGCTCCCTTCCGTTGCGGAACCTACCCGCGAGAATCACACGCAACAAATTATCTATATCCTCTTTCGCAACCTACGGAGAGATTTCCATTTCAAGTTTCAAATTACGACCAAGCGGCAAGAGAGAAAAAAAGTGGTTCAAAGGAAGGCAGAGATTTCGCATTTGGGGGCCAAAACAGCACACAAATAGTGAAGGAGGACGACGAAGAGCTAAGGCAGGCAGGCGAAGGTGCAGCTTTTATACGGGGTTTTTGTCGGCGACATAATCTATTGGTTTCCTGTCGCCGCACTCGTGAACTTGAACACGTCAAGGCACCACACCACACGACGACCCCCCAGCTCAACACCAGACTCGCTCGTTCGACAGCCTGATTGTTGACCGACATTTCTGTCCCCTCTGAATACGTTGTTTCTTGCCCTTTTGTACGATGCGTGCGGCGTAGCTCTCCTACCTCGGCTGAACATATCGCTTCCATTGCTGCTGGGCATATCACTTATTCCACACTGGCCGTACGGGTATATGCAATAGGACTGCGAAGAGCCATAATCGAACCTTTTTCGCCACCCTCCCGATGAGTTTCTGGAGGAAACCCCCGAAGCCAGAGTCGTACGCGGCAGTCACGCCATCGACCATGGACTGGCGACTCCTGGACTACGCTAAAGAAGCCGAAGACACAGCTTCAGGCTTGCACATATTCCTAGGCGAAATCCCTCAGTACTCCAAAGACATCACGGGCGACATCGCCGAGCTTTTCGCCATCTCAAACGCCTTGCACGTGTTGCATGAGGGCCTGGAACTATCCCGCTATGGAAGATACTCAGGTCGGATTCTGAGGGATCTTGAAGTCGCTCTCCCAAGTTTGGGTCATACTCTCGACGATGTCCGCGAAATGTTCAGCAAGTCAAAGAAGAATGGCCGCCAGCATCCTGGCGCGTTTCCTGGGACCCCGCCTTACCATCTCATCTGGGAAGATGCGTTGACTGATATGAAGGCGCAGGGAATTGCCCTGCCTGTGCGGCTAGAACTGTATAGGTCGTACTTGCAAGGGATGTTTGACATCTTGAAGGGGTAAGAATTTGATTGCTAGTGACTATATTGAAGATTGATACTGACTTTGAATAGCGAGCCAGTTGATGACGAGGTGGACCTGGCGCGGGTTCGTCTGCAGAAGTTGCTGAAGAAACAGGAGCCCATAGAGTCGTACTTTGATAGACTCAACGTGGATCCTCATTCCCGTGCATATGGTAAGCTCACCTTCTCCTCTCGCCACAAATTCCCCTCGGGTCTACAATTTTCATCTTCACCTCACATCAATCTTATACTAAGCCCCCAAAAGGAGGACCATCCCGCACCCCCCTCCCCCGAGCTCCCGCAATCCCTCGACCAAACATCCGCACTTTCCCCACATATCCCACATACTCTCACCCTCCACCACCTCCTCCACCACCGCCTCCACCACCACCACCTCGGCCTCCTCACTCGCCGATGTATGGTGATCACTCGCCGATATATGGTGATATACCATATATACCGCCCCCGGTGCCCGAGATTCCGCATTCGCCGACGTATTCGACGGCTTCTTCGCAAACATTTTCGACCCATTCCAATGATTCCGGTGGGAGTGTGGCGCATTGGGCCAGTACGTATGACCCGGTGCAATGTCCTTGTTCTGTTGAAGTGCTTGAGAAACTCTGATATGCTGGTTGATGGCGTTGAAGGGCTTTGCATGTATTGAACAGGATTTGGAGCTGCCTGATTCTTGCTTGGGAGACTTTCTGACTTTTTTGTAGTGAAAATTTATGATGGGAGACATTCCAGTACCCCATTCCAGACTCTAGGCCAGCCGTAAGTTTCTTTCCTCGCTCATGGTTCGAAAATAATAACCTCCACTGATATTTATAGAACCAAATGTCTTGGAAGAGATGAGGCACAAGCCATCGAGTTCTTGGATAATGACGGTTTCCAGAAGGTCCTCGAACTGTAAGAAATCCCAGGTTTAAATGCAGATATCTGCTAATACAATAATAGGCCTTTCGAAGCGACCAACGTCTGGGTCAGGATCTACTGGAGAGCTAGTGATCTCCGAGCCAGGATCCTATTCCTTACTTTAGGTCCAGATGGACGGAGAATGCGATACTGCTTCCCATTGACGGGGCTGAAGGTCCTACGCACTGAATCCTGTCTGCAGCTCTGTCGCGTTAATCGTCAAGATGGACAGCTTGACCTGTGGGCCAATTTAAGGTTCACGCTTTATGAGAGTAGGTTTCATTAAATACTGTACAAATGTTCATTGCTGACCCATATTCAGGAATGGTGTTGTTCTATTGCACTCTCGTAGCAATGAAGGTCCAAGATCAAGTCACCACAACTCCAGGACTAGACGACTTCTTCCAGCCCGGAGAGAAGGAGGAATTTGGAGGGTCAGTGACTGTCTTATGCTTCTCTAATTAAGCTAACATGTTATAGTGAGATTCAAGACAGCACCTACCTCCACGCATTCCGAGTTTTCCGAGACAAGGACTCGGGTGGCGTACGCTTTGAAGCGCGCGCTCGCCGCGGGCCACTCAAGACCATTGCAATCTGGACGGCCTTCGTCACACAGTATATCGGGCAACGCAGCTGGATGAAGCGCGTCGGGGGTACCACAATACAATTTCGGGAACTACATCCATATGTGTTCTGCGAGGGGTACTCGCCGCCGCGCGGGCCGTCAGGAAAATATCAGTTGACCTTTACCACGCCAGAGGGTATGTCTATGCATCCCCTATACTTACTAGAGGGGGCCTATGCTAATAGTCTTCCTGCAGACGCAAGAAGCTTCATGGAGACTTTCCATCATATCCGCACCCGATAATGGGGAGGCAGTATGAAACAAGTATGAGACTGCATGATGATCACGACTTGACGATAACGATGGATGCGCAACGCACCGTAATGATTGAACGACGGAGGGCGGCTGTATTGCTTATACCCCTCTCAGTATGACATTTCTTCATCTTCACTCAGTGGGAGGATTGCAGAGAGGGATTGCTTGCTTGCTTTGGATTTTCTTCTTGCTGGGCTTTAAGTAGGTGATTGGGGTCGATATAAGAACAAAATGGAGGTAGTTGTAGGGACAGGGCAAATATTCAATAGCATATATAGCATGTGTGTCCGTGGCGATGGCATAATGTCCAGTCCCCATCGGGCATGGCGTCTTCTCGGCGGTGTACGTAGCGGGGTGACTTTTGCGTAGTGCTGGCTGGCCCGTGCGGGAATTGCGCTAGCTTTTTTTTGAATTTGACCAGGTGCTTCAACACCACAACTCACGGCCGCTCCAGCAGCCTCCACCCGCCTACACTTCCCCCTTCGTTCTATCCTCACCCGTACCACTGTCCTCATGACTCACAACGCTGCCCCCGCGGCATCCGCCCACAAAGACGGCGATGCGCTCTCCGCCATGGCGCATTCGGAAGCGCATTACTTCAACAGGTTTGCACCACCACGCCGAGAACTATACTGAGACCAGTATTGCTAACGCCGTGTACAGCTACAACCATCATGGTCGGTCGAACGACTTCTACTGTTGAGAACCGTAAACTAATGCGCGATTAAGGTATCCACGAAGAAATGCTGGTGTGTACAAACCTGCCGCGACAGTCTCCACTGTCACCCTCGACGAGCGCCCGACTAACTCTTCTCCTCGCGAACAGAAAGATGAGGTCCGCACGCGGTCCTATCGAGACGCCATCTACCAGAACGGCCACCTGTTCAAGGACAAGGTCGTCCTCGACGTCGGATGCGGCACTGCCATCCTGAGCATGTTTGCAACCCCACTCTCCCCTCCCCGTTCCGACTCACACGAGCGAGTGCTTACGACTGGGTCATCTAAGGTTCGCCGTCAAGGCTGGCGCCAAGCATGTCATCGGCGTCGACATGTCCACCATCATCGAGAAGGCGAAGGAGATCGTTGAAGCGAACGGCATGACGTCCAAGATCACGCTGCTCCAGGGCAAGATGGAGGAGGTTGAGCTGCCTTACCCTAAGGTGGATATCATAATATCAGAGTGGATGGGCTACTTCCTGCTCTACGAGAGCATGATGGACACGGTTCTATATGCAAGGGACAAGTACCTCGTGAAGGACGGCTTGATCTTCCCCGACAAGGCCACCATCTTTATGGCCGGTATCGAGGACGGCGAGTACAAGGAGGAGAAAATTGGCTGTGAGCATCCGTCTGGTCCTCTACACAACGATTAACGATTACCTAACATGTATACAGTCTGGGACAACGTGTGGGGCTTCGATTATACGCCGCTGAAGCGGACAGCCCTGACGGAGCCGCTCGTCGACACTGTCGATATCAAAGCCGTGGCGACCGACCCGGCCGCCGTCATCACGTTCGACCTGTACACGGTGACCGTCGCAGACCTGGCCTTCACAAAAAACTACACCATTAACGTCCGACGCAGCGACTTCATCCACGCGATAATCGCGTGGTTCGACATTGAGTTCTCGGCATGTCACAAGCCGATTCGCTTCTCGACGGGCCCGCACACAAAATACACGCACTGGAAGCAGACTGTCTTCTATCTGCAGGACGTGCTGACAGTCGAGGAGGGCGAGACCATCACGGGCGTACTGACCAACAAGCCTAGCGAGAAGAACCACCGTGACCTAGATATCAAGATCTCGTACAAGCTCAACACGGACGACATGCACCGGCAAGCCGCGGGTGAGGGCGTCTACAAAATGTGCTAGTGCTGATTGATACCTCGAATTGTCTGTGTACGCAGATGAATTCTTACCTACATTTTCACCATACACCACACCATATTAGACCTTTTGATGGACGAGGTTTGGCGTTAATTACACTGACGGGCTTGGGCTTTGAAAAATGCGGCGAGGGTGGTACGTGACGGGAGTCTATGGGGGGAACAGTGATGTATCTAAGGGAAATACTTAGGATAGTAGCATGATACGACTTATGAAGAAGGATTCATGTTCATCTGAAGGCAGCACACTTTTCTTCTTCATAAGAATAATGGTGATCATACTTGCGCTTTGGTCCTCCGCTGCAGCATGACAATAACATGAATAGACAAAAAGTACTACCATCATAGCCCCTGCCGCATCTACTAGAAGCGCCCTCGTGCTTGGTCATAAAGCAATCACTCAGGAAATGTCACCTGGGTAGTATGCAATAACATAGTGTCACATGATGAGATTTAGGACAAGTCATTCGTCAAGCAGAGTATCCTGGAATTAAATGCCCAGCCGTGCAGCAGTGTTGAACACAAATCCAACCTTCTCAACCCGCAGAGTCAGCCTCATGCTAATACCAATTGACATCTAGGACTCCGAAACGCCACCCACGACTTTCACAACCAAATGTCGCATCCAAAACCCTGACTCACATTGCAAGCCCTTTCCCATCTAATCGCTATCCAGACCCGCCCTCAACATTGATGCTTCGGGGTCTGGGTTCGTCCACTTCTTTGTCTTGAGGACCCTCATCTTCTTGACGGGACTCGCACTCCTCGCCTGGTCTGCCCGCTCTAGGGCCTCCAGTTTCGCCCGCAGCACCTCATTCTCACGCTCCAACTCATCGGCCCTCTCCTTCTCCGAGTCTTCGTATACCTGCACATTAGTCTGGTCGCGCATCTGGGCTTTTGTCGCCTTGATAACAACATCAATCTTAGAGTCGAGATGAGCTTGATTGTTATCCGCCTCCTCATCCCAGGCTGACTGCCAGCGGCGCCGCTCCTGCGAGACAGCTGCCTCCATGTCCGCGAAGCACTCGTCGCGAATCTCGGCCTCGAGATCCGCCATGTGTTCTTCGGCGACCGCCCAGCTCTGCTCTGCGGCTTTGCGGCGCGCGGTTTCTTCTGTGAGGCGTAGGGCGAATATCTCGATTTCGGATGAAAGACGAGCGATTTCGGCGTTAGCAGCTTCGAGTTCTTCGAGCACGGCGGAAGGGGTCGTACGTCCGGAGGAGGTAGGGCGGAGGACCGCGCCGGAGAGAATAGTGGATGTGACGGAGGGGATGCGTGGGACGGTCACTTCGCGTGCAAGGGCAGAATATCGTAGAATTTGGGAGGTCGCGTTGAAGTCGCCTTTTGGGTCGGCCGTTACGACCATGATAGCTTTTTGCGGGTTGTGGTGGGTGTGATGCCGTGTGTTGGAGGATGGGAAGGAGTTTGAGAACAGCAATTCGGTGAGTTTGCATTGGCGGAATGGGACGATATTCTATGACCATAAGTTAATATTCAAAAAAAATTTGTTTGGGGTGGTGCGTACCTTGGAGCCATCCTGGTTGTCGGATTGCATCTGCATGCACTGGCCGAGATACATGAGGGACTCGTTGATCTTGCCGGCTTCCGCAAGAGTAGCACCAGCGGTCTTTGCGTTGCGAGCGCGCTCTGAACCGGCCAGGTCGACAATGGTGAGTGTACTGCTAGACCAGGGGCCTTTTCGCTCTGCGTCCCTCTTCTTCACCTCTAGACAGAAGAAGCCGTGACTCCTGGAACTCACAGCATTGCTACCAGTGCCTGCAACTTTCCTTTCCGTCAGTCCTGTCTCTAAGACCATGAGGGCTTCCTCAAAGCTGCCACAGATTATCTTAGTCAATCCTGCAACAACCTTTCGGTCAGGGCTCTGTTCCGTGCTCTTGAACAGCAAAGCTCGGCGCTTTGTGTTGGCGCTCTTCTTCGTGGTGTTGCCAGTCAGAAGGTCAAAGATGCGGTCGTTATAGACTTCATACATAGATATAACGATTGCATACTCGGCGTTGGGGTCTGAGGGGATCTCGATGTCATGAACGCTCGGGTTTTGCGGGAGCGTAGAGGGACGCGGGATGTTCTTCGACCTAGTGGCACCGTTCGTCATGAACGAACTGCAGTCCTTTTTCTCTGGTGAGCATGCGTTCGCAGTCGAGCGAGCGAAGCGAGAGAGATTTCCGGTGACAGGTCGAATGGAATAAATGCCTACACTTGGCCGATTGGAGAAGTTTGACTGAAGAAGGGGATACAGATTTTCTGCAGTTGGAAGACGAGAAGGAGAAGACAATTGAGAACTAGAAACAGGATTATGGAGAGCATGAGATGTCGATCTACTAACCGGCATGGGTGTTTGAGCACGCGACGGGAAGCGCTCAGACTGATTGTCTCCATACATAGAGTCGAGGAACGCGGTTGCGGTGTACATGTGTGCCTCAGACACGTCTGCTGCCGCAAGCGATGAGAAGGCTGGAGCGCCATAGAAGGACTGCACGAGCTGTGTGCCAGTGTTCTGGAAGAGGATGTCCATGGCCATTTGGGTTAGGCCGCGCTGTGATTTGGTTCCGAGAATTGTGTGGCTCTATGGCGGATTAGCATAAAATCCTTCCTATATCTTTGCAGAATATTATACCTTCCCAGACCCCGTGACACCCAATGTCGCAAGCAACCCATCCCGCCCATGGCCCCTCGCGCCCAGAACGCCCTCAATCAGAGGGACGACGCCTGTGCCCTTCAATAGCTCCAGTTGTCGTGCATCCTCCTCGAAGACTCGCGTAAACGCAAAGCGCTCGATTGCGCGCTTGCGGTTGTCGGTTGTAGGCGGTTTTATCGTGATATGAGTTGGATGGGTCGCATTCGTCTCTTCGACGTTGAGGAATCGCACGTTGGTAACGTTTGACGGGCGCAGGCGCAGATAGACATCGAAGAGAGAGCTCGAGGGTCGAGGAGGCGGTTCCATAGCCATTGTTGCTCGTCTGGACCTGATATGTGTATTTTGTGGTTGTGGTGGATCGTGTGTTGGCTTTGTGAGGTCCAGACTTGGCGGAGTTGATCAACACGCGCCCGGTCGTGGTTGCCCCAGGAACGCGGAACGACGATACCTCAACGCCTCACGGCATCATCCATCTCCCAAGCAAGCTCCCTCGAAAACGGAGCAGGACTTTCTTTCTCATATCTTACCACCGTACGCTTCCACTCAGATAGCCCACAAAAAGACTCTGGCAAGGGCGAATTCGTCTCTACGGGCGGTCCTGTTGAGTCCCCAAAAAGCGCCCTCGCATTTCAGCATCCTCACACTGCCATCCCAGCAACAATTAAGTCCGCCATCTTTTCGCCTGTTCGTAAATGGACCACTTTCCATGACCTTTTAATCTTCCTCCGTTCATGAAACTCCCCTATGAGTCTATCTTCATGCCGATGTGATCGTTGCCGTACCACATTTGCAATGGCCAACCCTTCAGATTATAGTCGATCAACCTATTGTAGCATGTTGATGGCATAAAAGCTCCTCGTACTTTTCGCCAACGTTTTGAGTTGGATTTAGGAGAAAACAAGTACTTGTGTGCACTACAGCGTTTTACTATGAAGACATATGTCGGTGTATTTTGGCACGGCGCCTACAGTCCACTGAGCCCTCTATCACTTTCATTTTTCGGCTACATTATATCCTTCAAACGTTGACACGAAACTCAAAGCAACTGTGTTAATTATGCGTGTCGCAAAATAAGTATATTCGACATTGCTTAAGACAATTTCTCACCAGCAAATAATTAACCAGCGTGAACCATGGTTCAGAAGGCTCGTTTCTGTCAAAGATTCTTTGTCTGCTCTGACATAAGAAGTTCAATGGAGATTTGAACTAATCTCCGTCTATTTTGCTCCTCGGCTTCTCTTTTAATGGTTCTAGGTTTTCACCCTGATTTGGAAATGGCGTTAGTCGACACGCTCTTATTCTGTAACGAAAGCGGACAGGTTCTAGAGCCCAAACACCTGAACAAGAAGACAAACTTATCGAGTCGGGGGCGGACTGGAATAGAAGTGAGTGGATATAATCCACCCATCACCTTACTCAATCTCTCTTACTCATTTCAATGCCCTTTTGTTCGGGTTCCAATACACTACCCAGATAATTGAGCCACACTAATGACCACAAAATCTAACCTCAATGCGTGCCATCTTCAATCATAGAAACAAAGTAGTGTCTTCGTCGAAGCCATCAGCACAGGAGCCGAGACATGGCCCTCGGTCAGTAAAGAATGCCCGATTACAAAGACCAGAAAATTAGAGGTATGGACCTGCAGACCTGTAGTGCGGATGAAGGGAGTACCGACATTTACTATTGTCCGAATTGCCTGCACAAGTATGTAAGACACCATGACTGATGGACTTCAAGCGGATTGGATTGATGGCGAGAGTGTGCACAGAGAACAGGTAAGGGTAATTGTAAACACATGCTCTAGTATTGGAGAGAAATTTTCCAATCACGTGTAGCTCTATGTCGTTGACTCTCGGCTTTTTTTCGCTCCTGCCCTCGTCAGCAATTTGTCCGACGGCTGCACTTCTACCCGAGACGCCAGGTTGCATGGGCGAACGAAGTCTCCGGCGGTACATTTCTTGGTGCCTGGTGCCTGGTGCTATACGCCAGTAATGATCAGGATGTAGTAGTGCGTCCACCACGTTTTTCATGCAGCAATTGGAACTACGCAGTTTTCGGCGCTAGGGCTTTTTCGATAATTCAAGGTTGGTGGTGGTCTTCAACCACAAATCATGGCTCCTATCAAATAAATATAGAATGCAGCACAAACCAAATGTTAAGACAGTTCAGTTAACAAGCAGCCCAGACATTAATCCACCTATGAAGATGATCAAAACAAAAGCATGGCTGCGACCACCAACGCCTCGATGCTTTAATCCCTATCAACAACGCAGCCGCACCAGTTGGATCCTAGAAGGGAAAAGTTCGCAGCTTAAGTCCTAAAAGGTTATTTCCAAATCCTTGTCACATCATTCTACACACCTTTCACTCCTTTTGTGTTAGCGTCTATATCGTATATATAAGAGCCTGCGTTGCCTCCATGCACAATCACAACCAAATCATCCCCGTTGCACATTATCACACTTGAATAGCTTCTATCTCCTTCCTTCAGACCTTCTAGCAAAGATGATCAATCCCTTCATCTTTCCCAACCTGGGTATTCCGGCCTCTTGCAACACTGTTTCTGTTTCTATAATCGATACTACGCTTGCGATTGCCGGTATACCAGGGTCTGCCTTCTACCTTCCAGAGATTCAAGGAAACAAATACATTGCCGCGCCCGTAAGTCACTCCGGGGCGTAAACTCCCATACTACAAAGGCCATGAGATGTACTCTGGGCATTCCAAATACCTTGCACCCTTGACACGGCAGCAATGCTCTTATCTATCTACATTGAAGAAATCCACTGACTTTGTACTCTAACCTTTAGTCCTGGTCCTTCCTAATCCAACACCCGAAACTTGAGCGAAACCTCGTCTTCGACCTCGGCGTGCGCCCGGACTACGAGAACCTGCCGCCCGCCATCCTCGACCAAATCAAAAGTGGTAATAGTGGAGAATTCTCTGTGGAAAAAGGCGTGCGTGAGATCCTAGAGGATGGCGGTTTCAACGCTTCGAATCTGGAAGCGGCCATCTGGAGCCACTGGCACTTCGACCACGTAGGCGACCCATCGACCTTCGACCCTCACACAGCGCTCATCGTGGGTCCCGGGTTTAAAGAAAAGATCGCACCGGGGTATCCCGCGAATCCAAACAGCACGTTCCTGGAAGCCGACTATGCCGGGCGCGAACTGCGGGAAATTAGCTTCGAAGGCGAAGGAGCCGTCAAGATTGGCCAGTTTCGAGCTTTGGACTACTTTGGCGATGGGTCGTATTTTCTCGTCGACATGCCTGGGCATGCAGTTGGCCATATCGGTGGCCTAGCGAGGGTGACGTCGAACCCAGACTCGTTCATCTTCATGGGAGGGGATTCGTGTCATCACCTCGGCGAGCTGCGACCATCTCGATATCACCCCCTACCTCAAAACATTTCCCCCAACCCGTTCACCAGCTTCACTGCCCCTAAGACACCCTGTCCTGGCGCACTCTTCCAAAAGATCCTGCGTGACGGCAATCGCACGCAGCCATTCTATGGAGTCAGCGATGTCGGTGTTCACTACGACGTAAAGGCTACAGCGGACACGATTGAGAAGCTGCAGGCTGCAGATAGAGACAACATCCTAGTTGTGGTAGCGCATGATCAGACGTTGACTGGGGTCGTAGATTTCTATCCCAAGACAGCAAATCGGTTTTTGGAGAAGGGATGGACGAAGAAATTGAGGTGGTTGTTTTTGAGGGATTTCGCGAATGCAACGGGGTATGAGGGTGTGGTTGAGGGGAGGAGTCCTCTGTTTGAGAAGTGGAATAACTCTTGAGGTGGGCATTTTAGAGGTGGTGATGTGGCGGGAGGAAGGAGAGGAGGTGGATGTTTACCGCAATGGGATAGTATATATATGGTCAGACGAACGAACAAGCTATACATTACCCTGATGTAATGTACACTAGGAAACAGTGCGGGTTACAATTGAAGTTCCAGTACTGATGGGTGGGTGCGGCATATATCGTATCCTAGATACCTCCTTTTGATATGGACGTTTAATCAAGCCTTTGATCTCTTCGCACTGTGTAGCAGAAGGAAGAATTGATTTGGCGCATTATGACGTCACAACCCCAACTCCATGGCAGCCTTCGATTAGGAGGGGAGAGTAAAACATTTCTCACTACTCGTTACCTTTTCTCAGTCACATCCATCAGCGAGGATCGACAAATTGCTGTTAATCGGAGCAAGGTCTCCTGAAAAGACAGGCATTGATGTGGGAGATCGCGAATCACATCGTGCTAAGCGAGAGAACCCCATCCCAGGGGTCTGGAAACCTCGAGATTCTGACAGCTGATTCTACCGGAGAGAACTCTAACATGGGAAGCAACTGCACGTAGTAACTACCGCTCTTCCGTGTAAAGTTCCAAGTCTCTGAATACCTTCTTTTGGGAGAGACGCGGATAGACGCTAATCCGCACAGGTGTGTTAGGTCAAGCCACGCGCTTGTCGTTCCCAAAAGAGGTGAGTGATGAATGTGGCGTGTGCACCATGACGCAATGAGCAATCACGCCCAACGCATCTTTCCTGGTCTTGAGTATTGGCAAATAGACTACATCTACATGCCCCCCAATCTCTCCTCTTCTCTACCGCCCTCCCTTCTCTTTGTATTTTCCAAATCATTCATAATGGCTACTGGCGCGGTCTACAAAGACCTGCTCCCCATTCCGCACGAGACAGACCCGGAAAGGGAAGACAAGACGGTCACTATGACAGAGCAGCCGACCGAAAGCCATGCCTTGGCCATGCAAGACCATGACGAGAAGGGTGCGGCTCAAATCGAGCACGATCAAGAGGTGGTGAATCTTGGGTGGAATGAGCCTGCACAGGCAGTCTCAAATCCCCTTGTTGGAGGGCTATCGAATGAGGACCTTTGGGTGCTGGTTCGGCGGTTCAACAAGGTGAGATTGGGTGTGTGATTAAGCGGGGATGATTGTTGATCAGAGTGTAGCAAATGTACCACGTCAAGGAGATCCCTAATCCACCTCCTGGGGGCCTTGATCTTAATATATCGGACGAAGAGGAGTTCAGTCCGGACAAGCTGAGGAGCAATATCGAGCGCTTGTACATGACGATAGTAAGTCCCCGCTAGTGTGAAAACCTCGAAGGAGAGTTAGGGATTTCAGGCAGAGGCCAGAAGGATCAACTCGATCCTGTTAAGCAAGGGGTCTTGTGAATCCTAGACAGTGCTGACGCAATAGTAGGGAATTGGCATGATGGGCTTCGTTAAGCACATAGTCCGGCTTCGGTCATGGCGGGAAACTCGACGAACAGCCTGGTTCTGCTCTATATACTTCATAGCCTGGATCTTCGATCTGCTCATGCCTGTCATATCCCTCACCCTCGTCGCTCTAATTGCGTACCCACCCTGTCGTCCGATCCTGTTTCCCCCTGCGCCGATCGCACTAGTCAGTGGAAAGGGGGGCGTGCAAAAACCAAAGGCAGGAGTCTTGGGAAGTCATGATAGTGCTACTGGAGCACCTGAGAACCACAAGGGAGAGGCTGTTGAGCAGGAAGCCAGCAACTTTGTCAATGGCATTGCTTCCGTGGCTTTGTCAAGTGCTACTGGTATGTTCTAGTACCCATTATCCCTTACGAACCCTCATCTGATCGCACCAGGTAAACATCCTCAGGGCGAACCCGCGCCGGATGAGGGGGCTCCTGGAGATAGCGTCCCTGACCCAACGTCCATTGCAGTCAGTGCCGCAGATGCCAAAGACAAAGCTGCTGGCGCCGCTCCAGGAAAGGAGCACGATAAAACCAAAGTACCCATGGAAACGGCAATGTGGACTAAAATGCGACCTTTAATGCATGGACTGGCAGAGGTGACAGACACCTGGGAACGGTTTGCTAAGTATGAAAAAGCTGTCCCACGTATGCCTAGCTTCTAACTCGAGATAGTGCATTGTCTCCGACTGCCCCATTCCCGAAGGACAGATACCGTCTACGATTCGCGGCACTCGTTGCTCCTCTCCTCATCACTTCTATATTCGTCACATCATACATGTTTACGAAAGGCTTGACATTTGGCGTCGGCTTTGGATTCTTCGGTGATCCAATCATTTCTCGTGGACTAGACCTCCTAAACCGCAAGTTTCCCAACTGGCAGAAACTCCTGGAGCTCCGTAATACTGTTCTTAAAGGCGTACCCACCAACGCTCAACTCACTGTCACCTTACTCCGCATCGGCGAAGCTAACAAAGCTCCGCTACCACCGCCGCCTCACATTAACACTCCACCACCCGAGGAGCCCGCCGACATCAGCGAGCAAGAACTCCGCGCCACAGGCGCTGACTGGCCTCTCAACGCTACTCAAGAAGAGCTCGACGAAGCAATAGCACTCGACGCAACCGTCCCACACGAAACAAGCGGCGCCGACATCGACAGCTCGAAAGACGCAAAGCACGGCAAAAAAGCCAACAAAATCCTTGGATTCTTCAAAGGTACAATGAAAGGCGGCATCGAAACTGCCATCGGTACCGATAAGCTCAAAGCCAAAGTCGGCAATAACCACGCAAAGAACCGTCTCGGGGCCGTACCCAAAAAGAATGCCGATATGACCTCTGGGCCAGTGGAGTTCAAGTCTCGCTTTATGGGCAAGAAGGGTCATGTGTACATCACGACCAAAGCCACTATCCCCTGCGTAGCCTTCTCGACGGATAGCACGATTGAGAAGATCGGCTCGCTGGAGCGCGAGGATCTGCATCCACTGTGGAGCATCCCTGTTGGCGAGATTAGTGAATTGAAAAAGGTGGGCGGATATGGATGGAAAGCGAAGTTGGTCGTAGGATGGGCGATGGGCAGGGAGGTTGCGGATGGGCTGGAGATTGTAGAGAGGAATGGACAGACGTGGAGGGTCATGGCGGTACCGTTGAGGGATGAGTTGTTTAATCGATTGGTGGCGATGGGAGGGCAGAAATGGGAGTGCTGGTGATTCATACATACTCATTGGTTTAGTGCGTGGAGTTTGGGGGGGTTGGGACACTGCATGGAGCAATGGCAGCACTATATACAAGTCTATCCGTATTTCTTATAAACCTGCTCTATGGAATCGCAAACTATAGCCCCCCACAACGAAAAATTACATGTTGCATGTGTGTGTGTGTGTGTGTGTGTGTCTGATATCGCTCCGGCGTACCGGGGACATCACG
>MU002133.1:0-36574 GCA_010093585.1 Melanomma pulvis-pyrius CBS 109.77
GCTTCGGCCTCTCGCGGTAGGATGCCTGGTCCGTAGACATTGGGGTTCTTGCTCTTTTTGGCTTCGGCCTCTCGTCGTAGGAGAAGAGGATCAGATGGGACGATAGAAATATGAATAGGTGGTGGAATAGGATGAACGACTACCGCGGTATATGATTGTTGAAGAGGCATCTCTGTCCTCGTCGGGCCTTCGGTCGATGTTAGGCCCGCGAGGGTATCGGGTGGATAAACGAAACCGTGTAGTGAAGTTCTGCCAAGGAGTTGATCCCCGGGCCTGTTTTTCGAGGATCTTAGCGAAAACATAGGTTCTGGCACGGTCTTCGTAGTTTTCGGCTTAAGAGGGAAAAGAGGCTTGAAGACGGTTTTCGTAACCTCGGTGCTAGTTGAGGGAGGAACGCCCAACGATAAGGCAGGCGCATTGTGACCTACATCATGTGAGCTGGGTCCGTAAGACAAATATACTGAAGAAGGCTCAGGAGCACAGAGTGACGGCTGAGCAGTAGCAACAACGGTACTATTACCTTTGGTTGTGGTTAAAAGAGCTGGTGGAACAGTGACATAGCTGGTGACTGTAACCACGACATATTTGGATTTAATGATCGTACTATATGGAACAACTCTTGCTTCGATTGCCTGCGCAACCAAAAGTGCTATAAAAATGATCTTAGCGATCATAATGGGTGTTGAAGCGGAAATAGGTTTGGAAGTCTTTATAAGCTGGCTCGTTGCGATATTGAGGGAAAACTTGTGAGAGTACAAGGATAATAGGGAAGAACATGAAGCCTAAAGTAGTCATTTTACTTATAGCACATGCAATTCACAATACAAAATACACACCTACCCACTGGTGACTGCGTGGAAATTAGATAACCAACGTTTCTTTGTTTAATGGCAACACATGACCAATGCGCTCAAAGACAGAAGCCATGTAACAAAATACGAATGACGTGAGAAACGGGGGCGTTGGAAAAAAAACAAAGATAATCTCTAACTTACTTGTGGCCAACGTTAAATATAGTTTTCATATCGAAATACATCACTAGCGAAATAGTGATTTAAGGGGTGCCGTGTTGCCGTGTTCAAGGTAAATCTACCCACCTACCGTTCACACGGTACACCTCCCTATGTACATTCAAGGTAGCACTCAATTCGCAATGTTACATCCATCTACATATAGAAAATAGTATTCACAAAGAATTAGCCATATATTCTTTCTGTCAATTCCAATTGAACTTTCTGACTTGTCGCTCCTCTACCATTAATGCCCGCCATAACAAGCAGATGCGAAGGATCCAAAAGTGCCATACCCGACCAATCTATAGTTATTAGCCATATTTTCGTATCACAGTTGAAAATATGGTGCAGAGAGCAACTTACTCGCTTGGTCATCGAAGACAATGAACTTATTTCCCCAAGTATTCCCCCCATCTGTAGACGTCATGATCTTTGTGGCACAGTTCGCATACCCTGTCGTTGAGTCTCGGTCTTCATCTGTCATGAAAGAGACAACTAGGGTACCCCAGACATTCCAGACCTGGGGTGCACCAGCCCCTTTCTTGGGGCCACCAGTCGGCGTGTAGACCCTCTGGTGGTTTCCCCACTAGAAGGGTATTAGTATATAGCTGTAGTCGAGTTCCAATTCCCAACAAGGTATACACATACGGTTGCACCGTCATCCGGAGATGTAACCGAGTCTACGACAAAGCGACCTCCGTCCGTCGTCTCGAAAACAGCAATAAGCGCACCATTGTTGTCGACTGGGGCAATACCAAGCATGCCGTCCCGAGCTTCGATTGCGGCTCCGCTGATTGTTTTTGGTCCACTCCAGGTCTTGCCACCATCTGTACTAGTCCTCATGATACTATCCTGATCACCGCCAGAATTTTACGCGAAGTAGTATATCTGTAATGTGCTTCCATCCTTTGAGTACCGGATGAAGGGTTCCCAAAGATCGTTGATGCCGCTTGGAGCTCTTTCATCGACTGTGGTTAAGTATTTGAAATTGACACCTCCGTCGTCACTGTATGAAATGGAAATGCGGAACCAAGTGTAAGTTCCATCCTCTTTTCGGTCGTGATTGCGGTAGGCGTAGAGAACTCGTCCATCTTTGAGTATGAAGGGAAATGGATTGTTAATATCATGAGTTGCGCGGGGACCACGGAACTGAAACACTTAGCACAAGCACGCTTTGTCCCTGAAGGGTAAAATGATAAGCTTAAAACCTCGCCAAGCGCCTGCCATGAGTTGCCTCCATCTATAGATTTGACAGTCTTGAGCACAAGGTCGTTCTCTGGTGTTGTGAGTGCAAATCCTCCGATCATTGAGCCATCACCCTGCTTGTTGGTTGAGCGAGGGTATTCTCCCGAAGGTACACTAGGGCTCATAATAACTTGGCCAACATTGAGGACCGGAATGCTTCCACGAATGACGAGTGAAGATGAGCGAAGAGGGTTAGCTAAGGTCAGAGTACTAAAGAGAAGGACGGATTTAAACAACATGGTGCAATATAGTGAAACCTAGTAAGAACACAAAAGAAGTAAAAGATAAATATGGGCACAAACTCCATAGCGGAATTGGCCGCATTACTTAAGTATTCGTAAAGCAACAGAGCCTATTCCACTAGCCGCAATCTATGGTTATGGAAGAAACGGCACGGCCGAGTTAACAAAGTTTGCTAGTAACTTAACTAGGGTGCCTGAGATTTAGATCAGTTCTTTAGGGCAATGGCAAGGTCTTGCGGTGTCTGTTCGGAAATCGAGGACAGAACTGTCGTTGATTCCAATGTTTGGTGGTGACGGAGATTTTCGTTTCAAGTGCACCGCCCATCCATGTTTAAAACAAGCACCAACTACTAGGTTTGAGTTTGACTAGTAGCATGTGCACTGAGCCACTCCGATATTAGAATCACGCGAGACTTAGCCATCAAATAGGAACTCTGCTCATCTGTGGAGAGCTCTGAAGAATCTCACTAAATGTGTTGGTTGCGGAGCAGGAAATTTTACTTGCGGACGTGAGTGTACATGTCCATGACGAGAATTTTTCAATAGCTAAATATTCAGTCTTAGGAACTATTTTGCTTAGGAAAGAAGCCTGCCAATGCAATGCAGGAAGAAAGATAAAGTGGATGTAGGTGCATAGGCTTGCATGTGCTTGCTATCAATGGCACGGAGAGTCTGGAAGTATTATAGAGAACGCCGACTAATCCGTAAACACCCTTCTTTGTATGATGTTATGAGACACGAACCTTCGTATTTGCTTGATGAATTTATTATTGAGCGTCGCTTCTCGTCTCGCGATGACTTACTACCTAGTAAGCAGAAACAGCCCTAGATCGCCACCAATGCACCCCACAACCGGCAACTGATAAATCAAACGAATGTGGCGCTTGATCATCGTACCTTGCATCATGGCTCAAATGAAGCCAACCATAGGCTTGTGTAATACGAACTTGGTGCTTCCGTATTAGCTTGGCAATCTTTTATGTGGACCCAATACAACCCGGAGTACCACGTCGTGATAGGAAATGAGGCTGAGCCCTCAATGCAACCAAGTTCTGAGCCTCATGTGATGCGTGCTGTGAGGTTATGCTTGAAATCTGGAGTTGAAGTAGGAAGCTTTGACCAAGAACAGATTATATAAAATGACACGATGAAGTACACCTACAAAACCATCCAGTTCATTCCTCAGAGCAATAACTTCACAGTAATAGCTCAGTACTTGAATTTCAATCTCCCAATTCTCCCACACTACACTCTTCCAACTCAGAAAATACACTTCCTTTTTATATTTCAAACAACATATCATGCTTTCCAAGCTATCCACCCTCATCCTTCTCTCAGCGGCTGTTGCCGCCGTGCCAGCGAGAACCGTCGAACAAACCATTCCATGGACCTGGGATGTGTCCCAATTCACCAGCACTTGCACAGCAGCAACCTGTCGCTACGACTTTAACGTCTCTGGTGCGATAGGGCCAGACGGTCAGCCGTCCTTCAACGCCTATGGCTGCATTGGAACTAGCGCTCATGGCGAATACAAGGGCTGCAGTACGGTTGGGCTCGATGTTCTGGGGAACGTGTTGGCTCAAGAGTTCAATTCTGGACGTGATATTGGGGCTATTATCTCGGTCCAATACACTTTCTTGCAGTAGGTTCACTGTAGGTTCCTGACCAACTTCGAAGACTGACAAAACGTAGGGACGGTCTAGTCTATGCCTACACTGGTAACAATACGGTTGCTCATACAAATGGAGGGGAGCCATTTGGGTTTACAATCGTGCCTACTAAGGCATCTGTTGTTATTCCGGACAAGGCTTAGGGTCGGCGCGTAATTCTTATACTATGGGGAGAGTCAAAGGAGACGTGCTGAAGAAAGGAAGTGAGAGTCCGGTGTTCAAGGTCATAGTTGAATATCATAGATGCTATGTCACAAACATGGATTTGCACATCGGATTACGACGATGAAGTGGACCCTACTCTTTAGTCATGCAAAATATGTGCTCTTTTAAAAGAGACTAGATAATATCTTGACTGAACAGAAGGCCTATTATCATTTTGTTCTCACGCCAAAAGTTTGTTGGGTAGGGGCCTGCAGCTATCCCGGGGTCGCTCAGGGGAAGGAGAAGGAGCTCGGTCGTAACACTTCATCCAGTGTTGTTGACAAGTATGAGACAAAGACTCTATTGGAGATAAACTCAACGCTCCGTAAAGATGTGGCTAGTATCGGTACAAGTACAACAGAATTATGTCCGATCCGTGTTACATGTACCTATCATTGGCTCGCGCAATGACTGTGCCGCAATCATGCCTAAGCAGTGTCTCAGATACCAAATAGCGTCACGGATTGCGAAGCGGGCGCCTAGCAACTCACTTTTTAACTCCTAGCGTTCCACCCATTCATTTGCCATCTACTATCGTCTAAAGTCTTCTCTTTTCCCTTCATGTCCTAGTAATCCGCAACATTATTTGCTACAATGGTACAAAGGGTACTGAATCCGTTCATCATGTTTCGTACCCTGGTTATAAAAACTAACTGTCTCAGTAGCGTATACAAGTACCTTATAGAGAACGCTCCGCGAGTGCAACGATGTCGGGCGAAGCGCCCAGCTCTCCAAGTGCTGAATCGAATACCCCACGTTATACGCCATCACAGACAACATCATTCACGTTCAGCGAAGAGCGTGAATCGAGTCAGCCGTTCACATTTGGTCACTCCGATACCCCGCTGTTAACAACATCGATCCGGTCGACCAGCCTTCCAAGTGATACAAGTAGGGCTTCTAATACACCACGTTACACGCCATCATCTACACCTTCGATTCAATTTAGCGAAGAGCGGGATTTGTCGCCCTCTTTTGCACTTGAACAAGATTACGATCCTGACACACCTTTACCTTCGGTGGAAAGAGATGCTAGCTCCCCGGGCATCAGCAGAGAGAGCACTCCTAGCTCATTGGCCTATACCCCTTCTATCTCAACACGTGTATCAGCTCCACGTCACGGGTCCGAACATGAAAATTTGAATCAGAACCTTCAGGACTTAAGGCTAAGCTCCGCTCTTCCTTCGCCCACAGTTGAGAGAAGCCCACGCCCCTCGTATCAGCGAGATACATCAAGCGCTGCCTCAGCACCTTCCATTCATATTACTCCAACGCCACCCAGTATGGAACCCAGTCGTTCCAGATCAGTCAGGACCGACAGTCTCATCCGTGGTGTTGAATCTTTACATGTGGACCATGACCATCCCTCGGTACAGTCGCCTGATGCAGATCGGCTTCTAGGAACTCAATCTCCAGCCATGTTAGGCAATAGAGAGAGCGTCAGCCGTTCTCCTTCTCCATCACGCCGTCGCCGTTCGGGTTCAGGTACCGAACGAATCACGCACCTAGTGGAAGATGAGAGTCCACCGCAGGCTCTTTTCCGTGAGCGAGAAGTGCAAGGAGCGCTCGCTAATGCGCGAAGCGCCATGGCACAGATGGCAGAAGCTCTTTCTAGTTCAACTTTACACCGAGAGCAAGGGTCTAATATCGAAAGCCTTCATCAACAAGCTATCAGACTGAGCGCATTCCAGCCCCCGTCTTCACGTATAGTTGGCTTGGTCGGAGACTCAGGGGTAGGGAAGAGTAGTTTGATAAATTCGTTATTGGACAAGGAGGATTTCGCAAGAGCAGTAAGTTTCGTCACCTCGGGCTGATTACTACAATCTAATTCTTTAAACAACAGAGCAATAGTGGCGCAGCATGCACTTGTGTCGTCACCGAATATCATTTCCACGAGCGAGATGACTTTATCATCCAAGTTGACTACTTCACACTGGAAGCACTTAGGCGGCAGTTCAAGGAACTGCTGCGGGCCTACCGGGAGTATCAATCCCTACCAAACGATAGCGATATCACGAACGAGGAACGAGCAGATCTTAAAAAAAGAGCGGATCTTGCTAAAAACACTTTTAGCGCGAGCTTCAAAGAGAGGCTGGTACAAAATCCAGGGATACTTCTTTCCCTGCCTTTTGATCAGGCTGTAAACATTATGATAGTCTGGGCTTTGCAAATACTTCCACAGCAAGAGACAACGCGAGAGTCATTTGGCCTCATCAGGCAATGTTCTGCTCGATTAACTCAGCTGACTTCTGAAACCGATAGCGTTGCCCAGACATGTGTTTGGCCTTTCATTCGAAAAATTCGGTTCGTCTCAACCTCACGCTTTGTTTACATTTGTAAATCTAACTCGTTGGCGTTTATTTTAGAGTGTATCTCAAGGCACATGTCTTGAGCAAAGGCTTGATCATAGCCGACCTCCCAGGTAGACACGCTCATTACCTTTTCCAACAGGAGTCTCTTGCTAAGAAAATCCAGGCCTTCGAGATCTCAATTCCGCTCGTCAAAGTATCACAGAGCGCTATGTCAGACAGTGTCATCAGATCTTCGCTGTTGCAATGATTGGCCGCGCAACTACAGACCAAGGCGTAAGAGAAGTTTTCGAACTGGCTCGCCATGCGAAATTGTCTAACGTAGGTGTTGTTTGCACAAAATCAGATGTACGTTGCCTTTTTCCTTTATTCCACGAATGAGCTAGTATTCGGCAGGGAATGCTCCAAAAGCAAACCCTAACAACAGTGTAAAACGGCCATGCTAGACCTAAGTAGTCGTGGTTTTTCTCTTATAGGACATGGTGCTGTTCATCGCCAGAAGATATTTGTTATTTCAAACCAGGTCCTGTAGTATAGGAACTGAATTAACCTCCGACTAGGACATAAAACCCAACGAAGCGAGAGCGGATTGGTCCGCTGAAAGAGCTCGCATCGATGCAATGCAAGAAAATATTGACAACGCTACGCAACGAAAAGAATCACTACTGGCCGAAATCGAGGAATTTGACTCCGAATTCATAGATCTTGACGAAGAAGAACAACGCGAGCAAGAACGCGAACTCCTTAATCTACAAAAAGAGCTGAGAAGAGCCGAGTAAGTACACCCAACAGTGTATATACATGTAGCTTACTTTAGATACAGGAAGTCGAGGGATGATCTCAATTTTGAGTAGGCATACCATTTCCTTAAGACTGTACGTAAAGCTGATTGGCATTTTAGACTGATGCGACACATCGTCACTATCCGAAACCGTAAAGTTTCTGAAACTTTACAAGTATCCTATGGAAGTCATTCTTCAGGAGCCGACCTCAACATCTTTTGCATTAGCAATACTATGTACTGGAGTAAACGCAGAAGGCCTGTGCAAGTCTCTTTGCCCGTACTTCAATTGAGCGGTATCCTAGAACTCCGACGTTACTGCATTGGTATAGTTGCTGAAAGTCACCTTCGTACTACCACCGAGTATATCCGGAATGAGATTCCCGCATTCTTGGGTTCCGTAGAACTATGGGTCCAAGCAGGATCGGGAGACTCGAACGCAGAAAGGAAACAGCAAGTCCTCGAAGCTATGTCTGCAATCCAGCGACAGCTGGAAGAGGTGAGTAGTCATCCAAATTTTGGAAAGCCACTCTGATTATTCTTTTAGTTGACTTCTCCAGTGTCTCGAATCGGTGACATTTCGCATTCAATTAACTACAATTTCAACGACAAGGTTCGCGTATACATGAGTAGGTTGAGCTTCTTTAAGTATAAGTTTATGTAACTGACAAACTACAGGACGGCAAGCGGCACAATGGAGCACGGGTGCTAAACAAGCCAGCATAATGTGGCATTCAGTAAGATTACTTTTCTTTTCCATCGAGCCTCAGTGCTGACATTTCTCAACTAGTGGCATCATATGTCATATGCGGCCTGGTGCAGAAACCATGGTGACTATTATACACCGACAATGAAATCCCGTTGTTGGAACGAAGAAGCAATCGCAACAATGAACGACGACTTATCTGACCTGTGGGATGCCTTCAGCGGCGACGTCGAGTCGTATCTTGACAGAACCAACGATTTCATCAAAGCTGTGTTTGACTCTGTGGTCAGAATCATGATTGAGACAGGTATGCATTAGATCTGTTGTGCTGATCTCTGAGAATCGCATGTACTGACATCACATAGCAAATGCTGAGACTGGTGTGCGAACCGCTTTGCTCACTCTCACGGAAACATTTCGCCATCGCACTAGGCTTATATTGTACGAGGTTGAGAACATCATAGAAGAGTTTCAAGCCGAAATGATGTCGGTTCGAACCGACGGCCTCTCTCCCGTCCGAACTTCGATCGTAGGACAACTCATGGAAGACACATATCAGACAGCAAGTAGGGAGTGTGGTGCGTGTTGTATCCAGCCCCTTTCTCAAATCACCTTCTAATCTTTCACTAGGCGGTGGTAGTGATCGTCGCAGAAAAACTATCATTACAGATGGGTTCAGTTCCCCGACTTTGTTCCAAGACCATCGCCGTCGTTTCAAAGAACAGTTCGTAAGGATTTCCTATGAACTCGAAGTAAAGATGAAGGACGCAATTACGCAGCAACTCGCCTTCATCGATGCTGATCTAAACACTCTCAGAGACGAAAAGGTGGTTTTAGAGAGCGAGCGAAATCCTGAATTCAGGGTAAGATTGACAGTAGAGCTAGAAGAAGTCAAGGAAGCAATGCGCGGCATTCATAGGGCTATTGATGATGTTACGAATGCGTCTCGAAATACGATGCCAATGCTGATTGAATGAATTTATTTCTTAGATTTTCTTCAGGGCTTCATTTCGAGCATTTCAGTCACATGTACGATAATATGCGAGCCTCTAAAAGACGCAAAGGGTAGCATTGGCACTGAGAGGTGCAAAGCTTCTTTAGCACTAAATGAGATGTTTCACATCGATAGTTATCAGTTAAGTTGTGATCGTTCGACAAGCCAGAAACAAGAAGTTAACAAGAAAATTACGAAGTAATATGATCTCATCTCAACTCTATATTTCTATGCCGATAGAAGGGGGCATATGTTCTTATTAAATCTCGTCAACGACTATAGCACGGCCATTTATACTGGATGGCGCAATGTAGTTATTTACATTATTGGACCACCATACTTTGGAGCTGTATATATGCCATAATGACATCCAATTAACATACAGTCTAAATCTCTCTCACCAGCAACCCAAAAAAGGCTATCTTGAAGCTGAAGGCAAAAGAGTGATAATACATGCCTATCTCAACTTCCATCCCCTCCTTGAAACTACAATATTCTCACTCCTCCCCTTCCTCTACCGCGCGCCCCTCTTCGCCACCCGTCTTCCCAGGCGTGTGGACACTCTTCCACTCCATGAAAACACCCCCAACAAGGCTCAAACACGACATGATAAGCGCAACTTCAAAAGTCCGCTTCAGCGCCTCATTATACGCTACTACGACCCTGCCCAAATGTTCTGCAGGCACCACCTTCCGAATTGCTGTCGCACCGGCTTTCACCACCGCCACGGTATCAATCTCCTCGATGTCGAGCGCGGAAACGTATTCGAGGAGGCGTTCATTGAGCACATTATTCCCTGCGCTAAGTAGCACCGCGGGCCCGAAGTTCTGGAAGAAACCGACCACGGCGAGGCCGGTGGGGATGTCTTTGAGAGAGAGGACGGTCTGCGCGGCGACTTGCGGAATCGATAAGGCGCAGCCGACGCCAAAGCCGTAGAGGATTTGGAATCCGATCCATTTCCCTGCGCCGGTGTTGGGTTGTAGTGTCGTCATGAGGCCAGCTCCGATGCTGGAGATTATGACACTTGCGAAGACGAGGGGCATGTAGTGGCCGAATTTAGAAATCAGGACTCCTCCAATGATGATCGCGAATACGTTGCAGAGGATTAGAGGGATGCTGGCCACGCCAGAGGAGATGGCTGACATGCCCTTGACGGCCTGGAAGTAGATGGGTAGGAAGTAGATCAAGAGGAAGAAGGTGGAGAAGAGACAGAAAATGAAGAGTGAGGAGGACCAGATTGTGCGCTGCATGCCAATGCGTGGGGGGACTGGGGGAGAAGTTAGCAGCAGTACAAGATTGTGTTTGAAGGTAGTGAGGACGGAGGACGTGACTTACTGGTCGCACCCTCGCCGAGCCAGGCCTGCACACCAACGAAGGCAATAATTGACAACCCGAATACCACAAAAAGTGTAATGATCTGTCCGCTTCTCCAGGCATATTCCCCACCGCCCCATTGGAGAGCGATGAGGAGGCAGATAATGGCAGCCATGAATAGCATGAGTCCAATAGGATCCAGACTCCACAAAATCTGCGACACTGTCTGCTTTTTGAACGGATTGCCAACGGGTGGAAGGTGCAAGAAGAACAATAGTACGATAGCGGTCATGGCACTACGTTGTTATTAATAAATCATATATAGAAAGGAGAAGATAAGGTTACTGACCCCAAAGGCAGGTTGATGTAAAAGCAGAGACGCCATGTAACTTTATCCGTGAATGCACCTCCGAGCTATCTCCAATTAGTATAAGAAAAAGCATGGGAAAATGACTGAAGGTTTGAAAAGTTCATACCAGCGGTCCCACAACACTTGCAATGCCGAACATACCGCCCATGAATGAATTATAAACCGGGCGTTTCTCTAACGGAGACACATGGGCGATGATAACCATGCCGCCGTTGAAAATACCAGCAGCGCCAATACCCTGGATGGCTCTCTATTAAAAAGAATCAGTATTGGTAAATGCAACCTAAAAACAATCCTAAGCAGAGTGATACATACCCCAATAATCAAAGCCGTAGAATTCGGCGCAGCGCCACAGATCAAAGAGCCGACTTCGAAAAAAGCCAACGCTGCCATGAACACCCATTTTGGGTTGAAGAGGCCGTAGAGCTTACCAAAGGGGAGTTGGAATGCTGTGAGTGTTAGCACGGGTTCGATGAGGTTAAACTAAGAAAGGGGGGAGGGGACGTACCGCATGTGGTGAGAAGATATGCCGAGCCGTACCAACCAACATCCTGCAGGGCATGAAAATCATCTGTGATCCGAGGGATAGCTGTGGCAATGATAGTGTTGTCTAACGCTACACAAAATACGGCAGTGCACAGAGCGAAAATAGTGAGAGCGAGCTTGGCACCTGTCAGGTGAGCGGACGTTGCATCAATGGTAGACGGGTCATCCAAGGGCATTTCTTCAAAGGGAGCAACTTTCGGCTCGTCGGTAGATGAACGCGTTTCCGGTGTAGACATTTTGAAAGTTTAGGTCGAAGTGCTTGAATGAAAGAAGAGAATTTGCGGGCAAGATATGTAGTAATTGGCAAAGGGCCGAAACACAGTATATATAGGAAATTTTTACTTTCATCTAGACATACTCGCGAAATTAATGGCTTCTTCGAAACTGCAGTTTGTCATCTGCGAGGCTTGAGTCACTAAGTACGTGACCGTCGGTCATCAAACGTCGTTCCCTATTGGCTGCCGGGAACGTTGGCCTTGGCGACAGAATGTCCCATAACTTTTGCTACCCCCAGAAAGAACACATTCGTCCGTCTTCAGGACCAAATATCAAGCGGGGTCCAAGCTGTCGCTCATCTTCTTAATAGTTGTCCACAAAGCTTCGACAATTCTCAAGCGCTCATCCCTTAGCCACGCACCAAGCGATAAGTAGAGATTTTCAACCTCATTCGCGGACTCGATACTCGAGCCCTTTGAAATGAATCGGTCGATCAACTTGCTTGCCCTCTTGAGCTCACCAAATATCAATTGACATCGAAACACAAATTGTAGACATGGCTCCTCGACGTTGAACATGCCGATTGAAAATGGTGGTTCCCCGGCGGGAGGATCGACTATTCGATGGGTCATGGTGGGTGTAGGCGAAGTAGTAGGGGGTGTATTATTTTGGCAACTTGATGATGGTGTGAATGTGTGAGAGGAGGTAGAAGTTTGGCGTAATTGTTCCCTTGTATCTCTCGTCGACAAACCAGCGGCCTGTTGATACTAAATGTGGTTTGCCAATCAGACTTATTTCAAATGTAAAGAGTAGTCATGTGTGAGACTCAAGTGGAATCGCTTGTAGAAGCAAGCCATTGCTTAGGTAGCGTTTTGGCTAGTCATAAGGTAGATATAATAGGAGGTATGGCTTACTATCAGGTCGTTAGCAGGTACGCTTGAGATGAGGGGAGGTAGCAATCTTAGTACCCCAAATCAGAATCCGGGAGATGATAGAAGCATACAACATAGCCAGATGTGGGGACTTAGTGCAATCGCATTCCAAGAGTCGATTAAGGCCATCAATAGCATTCTTATTGTTCGATAGCACGAAATCCAGGTGATTTATGATCCTCGCGGGCCCCGAGCCCGACAGTGCCTTAGGAAGAGGATGGGGCGACGTCAGCGTTCCTAGGATACAGTATGCCTCGCCGGAACAGTCATGAGCATCGTTGTTCTCAGAGCCGATGTTCGAAGGTGTTGCCCCAAGCGACAAATCCTGGCCCTCTGAGGTAGTCGCAGTCCCCACACCGGACTCCAGGGTACCGAATTCGGACCAGTTAATGTCGTTGAGGGGAAGTGGGTTGAAGAATGCTGGGTCGAGTGTAACTGGATCACCCGTGCTCGTTGTGGTGGCGGGCAACAGGATGCCATCCCCGAAGGTAGGGATAGCTGTCCGACTTGGCCATGCCGTGCGCTTTGGGCCTATCTGGCCAGGCGTGTTAGAGTCTGTACGCAATCTCTTGCGCTGTGGTTTTCCGAACTTTCGAGATGGCCCGTAGACACAATCTAGGTTCATCGCATTGCAGCGACCGCATTTAGAGCCGCGGTCGCACTTAACCTTGGCAATGCCACAAGCATCGCAGGAAGAGCGCAGTTTTGGAGGTTCCGTGTCGGAAGGCTGAGGCGTTTCTTGCTGAAGGATGGTCGTCATGGTGAAGTTCATGTTCTGAGGTCCAAGAGCTTGGAATTTAAGACTTAAACTAGTGCCGAATTATTAATAGCACAGGGATTCCTCAAGACTTCACCGATATAATCAGCCTCACACAAAGGAAATCGTGCTGAGCCAAATTTTAGAATTTCGTGAAAACCATGAAAGAGAGTATATATGCAATGCTACAGGGTCAATCTATTCACAAGCAAAACTATCAATACAAGAACAAACAATTAGGTCTCTGCACGCTAATTCTACAAAACTCTGCCAGCCGTCGGTGCCGTGCTCCTATCTTTGGTCTCAACCTTCCTCAAGCCTTTGCCCATTTGAATTTCGCCTAGCAACGCACCAATCTTTGGTGCACCACCAGGACGTGGTGCCATGGCTGGTCCTGGCGGAGGAGGAGGCCCTGGCGGCGGCGGGGGACCCCCTGGCGGCGGCGGAGGAGCGCCACTATTGGGCATTGGTGGAGGCGGAGGGATGCCCCCCGGAGGCGACGATACAGCCGGGCTTTCCGTCCGAGGGCTCTTGTTGTCCATTGATGACAATGGGCGTGGGGGTGCCATTGCGCCGAACAGGATAGAGGCCAGCTCTTTCGCGCCTCCTCGAGGTCCATCATCGTCGTCATCCGAAGATGAGTCAGAGTCGCCTGCAGACCAGTCGTCCTCTTCAGGTCTTGGTTGCCTTCCAGTAGGCTTTGGAAACTGTTCGCTCTGTGCGGCCTTGTTCTCTTGCGTCAGGCGATGGAATGGGTTGGTAGACACATCGCTCGTGTTACTCGGTGGAGGTGGGGGCGTAGAAATCGGATTGTGCTCCTGGTTGGACATTGCCATCTTTTTTAGGAAGGGGTTTTTGGTTTCTGTATCCCCAAGGCCTGGATGAGGGCTAGTTAGCGAAGATGCTGGAGGGCTAGCCATAGAAGATGGCGTGCTATTAACGTGTGGGAGCGGAGGAGCAGCTTGCGGCATCGGCGGGGCTGGCGGCGGGGCAGACTCTCGAGGCAGCTCCTGACTATCCGTAGGTGTCGTGCCTTGAGGAGTGATGTTCTGCGGGCCATCGTCGTCATCAGAGGAGTCATCGTCATCGTCAAGACTCTCAAGTTGTAGCTGAAGTTGGCGTTCTCGCTCACGTGCTGCTTCGATTTCTGCACGTTGGGCGGCAAGTCGGGCTTCTTTCTCTTTAGCCTCACGCTGAGCAGCTTGCTTTCGGCGTTTCTCTTCCTGCTTTTGAACCTTGCCTTGCTTGACTTGTTCTTCCAAGGCACGGAGTCGGGCCTGGGCGGCTTCACGTTCTTTGGCAAGCTCATCCTCTTGACGCCGTTCTTCGTCTCTGTCACTCATTAGCATTTACAAAATGCAACTCGGGCAAAAATACATACTCCATACGTTTCGTTTCAGCTTCCTGGGCCTCCTGCTGTTGGCGTAGAGCGATCTCCGCCCTTTCGTTCTCAGCCCTCTTAGCATCAGCATCGGCTTGCCTCGTATCTTGATGAGAAACTTCAGCCTTGTTCTTTCGAGAGACCGGCGGTGGCGGCGGTTTCTTGCCGGTAGGTTTGGTAATAGAGGGCGGAGCAGTAGACTCCTCGTTGAGCCTCCTCTGCCTCTCTTCCTCCCGACGCGCATCTTCCTCTTCGGCCTGACGAAGCTTGTCCTCTCGCTCCTTCTTTTCCCGCTCCTGACGCTGTTGAGCTGTTTCACCAGACTTGACTGGCGGGGGACGTAACCCGAGAGCAGCTAATCTCTCGGCCATACGCTGTTCGGCCTGCTGTTTTATGAAGGCAGCACGCTCTTCGGGGGTCTTGTAGGACGAATACGACCCGCCGCCAGCAGAAGAAGCTGTAGGACGAGGAGAGGGCTCCACGCTACGCGCGGGGCTCTCAATTCGAGATGATGCGGAAGGTCGATCGTAACTATCTGCACGAGATGATGTCTGATAACGGTCGCGGGGTGCCCTATATTATGTTAGCGGTGTGAGCTGCGTGGATAATTAAATACGTACTCTTCCTTCCGTACCCGAGCAGCTCGGCCACTTCGTTGAAGGTCAAAGATAAAGTCTTTGACTTCATCTTCTACGCCCAAACCATCTTCCCATCTCCGTCGCTCGTGTTCGCTTGTCTTGTCATGTCCACCCTCCTTAAGACTAGCTTCTAATCCTCGGGTGTACTCATTGACGCTGTCCTCTACATCACGGATCATGCGCTCATTATTCTCCTTTTCGGAACGAATCCGTGAGCTCTCCTTCTCTAGGCGTTCTGCGGCCGCGCCTGTGTCATCGCTCGCCGGGATAGGCTTTCCAGTCAAAGCGGCAGAACGTGCTTGCATCATTGCTTTAGCACGAGCCTTCAGACGATCGGATTCTGTGATTGAGCCGCCCGGGCCGGTACCCACAATCGAGGAGGCGGTTCCTGGATGTGCCTTAGCATCCTTCAGTCTAAAAAGCTCGAGTTGAGCATCAGCGATCTCCCGCTCGGTTCGACGGACGTTGGAAGCCAGCTCTGGTAAACGATCGGTCAGATTCTGCAGTTGACGCTTGAGGGTGCGACGTTCTGCATCCGAATCACTTGATCGCAGTGAGGCCTGCGGGTGTGCATCGATATCTTCCTGAATCTTGCGGATGCGGCGGTAAAGATCATCAGCCTCTCGTCGATCCCTCCGGTCAAGTGCATCGTCTTCGTCAGCTGCATCCTCATCTCGAGTGTCCATGGCGTCCAAGAGAATCTGTTTCTCTCTAACCATCTTTTTGAGTTGATCGATGGATAGTTCATCTTGCGATCGCTCTGATGTCGCAGGAGATGGCGAGCGACCGCCGTCTGCTCCGAGGCGACGCCTCGCGCTCGATTTGTATCCAACACTTTCGTCGTTGTTTCGGAACACTGTACCATCTTTACGACCGCCGGTCTGCGGGCTACCAGATCGGAAAGAGTGCGATTTCAAATAACTAACGCCTGTCCGCTGAGGTTGAAGGAAGGCACCAGTATTCTTTCTCTCCTCCGCATCTCGAGATAGCAAAGATTTCATCGTACCGATCGAGTCGTTGATGTTGCGGGTGGATGGAGGGATCAACTCAGGAGGAAGACGGTTTGGGACAGGGTATCCGTTCAGCTTTCGGTAAATGAGATGCATAGCAACAGCGAACTCATCGAGGTTGAGACGACCTCGATCAGCGGAATCAGCCAGAGTCCAGATTCGTTCCAGGTCGGGCTTCGGAAGCCCACTTTGTCCCATAATCTCAATAGCCTGCTCGCCGCCAATGTAGCCTTTCCCAAAGCCATCCCACGCCTTGAAGGTATCGTCGTACAGCTTTTTCTCGCCCTTAGTGATAGCCCATGGAATAGTCGCATTGCCACTAAGCCCAGAAGTATTATAGTTGCCACCTTCTCGTCCAGTTTGAGGCATCATCCGCTGCGCAAGTGCCTCGATGTTCGGAAGGCCAGTGGATGGGGTGTTGACTAGACCCCATTGGCCTGGAACTCCGGTAGGTTGGGCGTTCAATGGAGCCATACCAGTCTGACTGGGAGTCAAGTTTGAGCCATATCCAGTAGGCATTGGCGGCATTGGCGGTCGAGGGCCATTGTAGCCACCACTTTGAGCTTGGCCATATGCAGGAGCCTGTCCAAATCCAGTAGGCTGTGATTGGATGCCCATAGGAGGTTGGCCAAACCCAGTCGGCTGGGAGACCATCGAACTGAGTAGCGAACTATTAGATTGTTGGGGCTGGGGCTGCTGGAGCGTAGGATTGCTCTGAGAGCTTTGGTTCAGGGGCTGATCGAAACTTGGAGCATTGGTCGGGGTAGGGCGACCTGCCTGCTCATCCGGGACACCAAAGGAAATGATATCAACCATGCTTGACACTTCATTCCTCACTCTGTCTGGCAGAGAGTTTGGTAGCTCCTTGCCAGTCAGCCGGATATTACATAAGTACATAGCAAGGGCGAATTCGGGGAACAGAAGCTGGCCAGATTTTGTAGTATCAGATAGCTGCCTGATATGCGTTAGCAGCAACTAAGCCCATGCGCTGTATCAAGCTCACCAGATGTGGCCAAGGGCATCTCCAGTCAACTTCGACCTAAGGAGTAAGTCCCGAGCTTGATCTCCAGACAAAGCCTGGTTGTTGCCCGCAGCCGACTTAAACAGCTGCTCAAACTTTGCCTGGTCCTGCGCCGTGATAAACGAGAGTCTGATGTTTGGGATCTTGTTTGATTTCGCAGGGGGCGGAGGCGGCAGCGGCTGGGACGCGGAGCCTCTGAACGAGTCGGCCATCTGCGACGAGGTCATGCCCGTGGGCTGGGGCAACTGCTGCGGGGCAGAGGGTTGCTGAGGAGGGGGCGCGCCTGTTTGGAAGGGCTGCTGCTGCGGAGGCTGTTGGTGCTGCTGCTGGAAGGACTGGGCCTGCTGGCCACCTGGATAGCCCGTGAATTGAGGTTGCGGCGGCGGCGGCGCGAAGCTCTGCGGTTGTCCCGGAAAGCCCGTGAACTGCTGCTGCATGGGGGCAGCACCAAAGCCCGTCGGCTGAGGCCCCAATCCACCCTGGAAGCCGCCGGGCTGCTGGAACTGCTGCTGCTGCTGGCCATATGGAGGCTGGCCAGGTCGGGCGCTATTCGCACCCCCTAGGTACGAGTTGGACCCTGAGAACATCGCGGGCCAAAAGTCGCGGGTCAATACACGGTGTAGCAGGCGCGCATGGGGCGATAGTAGTAGAAATAGAAGGGAAAGGGCACGAGAGTCGCGGGGGGGAGAGGTGTAAAGTTGAGGGTTGGCGGGTGTCTGTGCAGCCTCCGTGTGCTTCGAGTGAACAGCTCCGAGATGCGCTAGACTAAATAGCTTCGTCATCTGCCGCCAACTTCAGCCACCATGAAGACGACGACTTCACAACTCCATCCACACAGCTACTTCCGATACCCGACATGTCTGGCCCCAACGGAGATACCGGCACGGCCCGCCAGGAGCCAGATTTTGCCCAGGTTGGTTGCGCACGCATTCTTCGCAGAATCAAGTAGCTAAGGTTTGTCTCAGGCATTCAAGGATCTCGCCCGTGGAGAGCAAACCGCGGATGCGATGGAAAAACACCTCGATGCCGTAGAGAAGAAGATCGAGGAGCTTCTAGCCAAGGCAGATGAGGAGGAGCAGAATCTGAAGTCGAAGTCGAAGCCATCTGCAGAACCGTTACCATCCAACGAAGCCAAGGACAAAGCATAAATCGCACCCCCACGACCACGGCAATCAAGATATGGGTTCTCTATTTCAGGGGCATGCACAATTATAACGAGGCACGATTAGACGGTTTAGAGAATTCTCGGCGTTGACGGATCTTAGGATTCTACATGCCCACAGGCACATGCATCAAAGATATTGAGGTTAGCTGCAGATGCTGTGCAACATATTGCTACAGCAGCAGTAGTGGAGTTGGTCCAGGTCTTAAGCCCTATCATATTGGATTCATCTTCTAGATACCTCCAACCGTTGAAGGCGCATCCCTTACGCCGTCTGCCTTGAAAAGTCCGTCCAGGTGGAAGACCCCATCACTGTCCTTCTCTACTACTCCGACTTCGGTGATGATACCGTCGATGAGCTCGGCAGGAGTCACATCGAAAGCAGGATTCCACACTGCAATGCCATTCGCAGCAATGCTGACAGTCTCGACAACCCCAAGATCCAGCGTCACTCCATCGTGTCTGGGCCCCTTGATCAAAGTGACTTCCTTGCCAGGTCTCTCCTCGATGACAATCTCCTTTCCAGATTTCGTTTCGAGGTCAATGGTGGTACGAGGAGCAGCAACGAGAAACTTGACTCCGTGATGTTTGGCCAATATCGCCAGAGAGTAAGTCCCAATTTTGTTGGCTGTGTCTCCGTTCGCCGCGACTCTGTCCGCGCCAACGACGATGCCTGCAATGTTCTCGCTCGATCCTTTCAGTTGGAGTAGGGCTGCTGCCATCGAGTCGGTGATCAATGTTGCAGGAATTTGGTCATGTACCAATTCGAAGGCCGTCAATCTGGATCCCTGGTTGTATGGCCTAGTTTCAGAGCAGAAGGCATGCTTCAATGCTCCACTGGAGTGCAATGATCGTATCACACCGAGAGCTGTACCATATCCAGCTGTAGCAAGGGACCTGGATCGTTCAGCAGCAGCTCGAACCCTTAGGCAAAAGTTTCTTACCCCGTATTACAGTGCGTCAGCATGCTGACCTGGCCCTTCTTCCCAGCCTCAGTATTCTTCACTATCCAGTCCGCACCATGCCTTCCAATGTTCTCGTTGTCGCTCACGTCGTCTACCAGCATCTTTT
This sequence comes from Melanomma pulvis-pyrius CBS 109.77, assembly GCA_010093585.1. Lineage (NCBI taxonomy): Eukaryota > Fungi > Ascomycota > Dothideomycetes > Pleosporales > Melanommataceae > Melanomma > Melanomma pulvis-pyrius. The sequence goes on from MU002133.1 coordinate 19,583, forward strand.
GTGCTGCCGCCACATATGCTTCTCGCACGTCCTCGCCATCGGAACCTTCCTTATTAGCAGCCTCCTCAGCCGTACTCTTTAACTTCCGCGCCGCGTCCGCGAGATTAACTGCGGTGGGTCGGCTCGTGACTAGATAGTCCAACTTTTCGAGAATGAAAACCTTGACTTCTTCTGCGATCGGAGATAGTTTCATGTTGACCAGTTCCACTGCTAGGGCGAGGGCCGCCACAATAGCAATTGCAGGCGCGCCCCGCGTCCGCATCTCTTTGATGGCGTGCCATGCGTCCGTGCTTGAGTAGATATGATCGTATTCCTCTGAATGCGGTAATTTGAGCTGGTCGAGGATCTGCAGTTGACCCCGGGAGTATTTAATAGCTTGGAGAACCATCCTGGCAAACTCAACTGAAGTGAGAAAGTTCTGGCGGAAAACTTGAAGTTTGGGTTGCAATAAATTGCCCAACCTGCAAATCGAGCTCGCGCCACACCCGTAGACCACGTGCATGCGGGGCCGCACAGGCCATTGCGATCACATTTTCGTGTGAACGCTGGGCTGGTGCACTCAGGCATCATACAACACACAATTCACCTTTTTGGTGACCTTTTTGGTGATTTGTTTTAATTATTTATCTATCAAGTATATTGGGACTAGCCGGGGCGAAATCCGCGCGACACATCAAAACCGTCCCTCGATCACAAGATAGTCTCGGTCCACTAATGTGAACTGTACCATAACACGCAGATGACGACATAGGTTTTGTGGCCGCACGAGATCTCGATCTAGAGAATGCCATTGACCAATGCTCCCACCTTCGTACCACGTCTGTGGGTTCTCCTATATCAGCCCCACCCGTCCCATGAGCAAACATTTAGCTCAAGTCTGAACGCTTCATATGTCTTCCCCGATATCCATCTAACCAAATCAATCAGGACGTCCCAAAATGACTACCAATGGCTTAACCATCACCTCCGCACTCACGCTCCCCAACTCCCCCCACCGAATCCCTCGTCTCGGCTTCGGCGTCTACCAATCCCCCCCTCCAACCTGCGTCTCCTCCTGCCTTAAAGCCTTCCATGCCGGCTATCGACACGTCGACACAGCGCAATACTACGCGAACGAGAATTCGGTCGGCCGTGCAATCCGCGAGTCCAAGATCCCGCGCTCGGAAATCTTTATTACCACCAAGATCCTGAACCCGGGCAACGACGTAGAATCGACATACAAAAAGATTGTGGAGAGTGTGAAAAGGCTGGATGGGGAGAATGGGTATGTGGATTTATTCTTGATACATAGTCCAAATGGAGGAGTGGAAAGTCGGAGGTTGATGTGGTTGGCGTTGGAAAAGGCCAAGGATGTAGGGAAGGTGAGGGATATCGGGGTTAGTAACTATGGGATTGGACATATTGAGGAGATAAAGGAGTTTGGGAAAAGTTGGCCGCCGGCGGTGAATCAGATTGAGGTACGTATGAGTGAATTCTACATTGTCATCTCCGAGAAATTACTTCAAGGATCTTGCACAAAAGCCTAATGAGCAGGTGTGGTAGGGCTGTAGGCCTCGGTCCATCCTTTGCCCTCTATTTAGAATCGTTCAACTGTCATATTGGATACCTAAATGTTTGCTTGGGCCCAAGACCTGACCCCAATTTACTTCTATAATTGAGTAGCAGCAGACACTAACTTCCCACCCCCAGCTCCACCCCTGGTGCCAACAACGCGAAATCGTCCAATACTGCACCTCGCACTCCATCATAATTCAAGCGTACTGCCCCCTCGTCCGCAACCAACAAGCCCATAACAAGACCCTCATTAGTATCTGTGAGAAGCGCAAGCGCACTCCCAACCAAGTTCTCGTGAGATATTGTTTGCAGAAAGGATGGGTGCCACTACCCAAGAGCGACACACCGAGTCACATTGCCTCGAATGCGGATGTGTTTGGGTTCGAGTTGACGGAGGAGGATATGAGGACACTAGATGAACTAGACAGGGGGAGGATGGGGGCGATTGTGCAGGCGGTCAATAATTAAGTGGTGGATTGATGAGGAGGTTAGGTTGCAGGGAATGATGTTTGGGGAATTTGTGAGTAAATCTTGTTTGTAAGTGTTGTTGGTTCGATTTGGGGCGTTGAGACTCTATTACAAGTCTACATATTCACAAGGGTATATTCTTATTTATTGCACAGGGATCGAGCATATATGGTTCCGTATCAGAGTACTGGTAAATCGAGGGGATGGTCTTGAAGAGAAAGAGTGGGTCGTGGAAGGAACAACTCGTTGCTACCTGGGGAACATATCAACGATTCTTTTGAACAGTTTCTAGAGATTTTCCTATGCTAATTGTATTGAACCAATCCCAGAGTTCAAGATTCATTCTGATACTTCTAATGCTCGCTCTGTTTGCCTAATCTTTGTTCGTCCTTGGCGAAGTTTTAGCATAAGTAGCCGCCTTTTCGTCACACACCTTCCAATTTACCCCGCCTAATCCCACTTGCCCCAACCCCACTTAGTTCCCACACACAAAGCCTCAAAAATTGAAATTCGCGAAACCTTGCCACTGCCTTCATTGCAGCCAAATTTTATCATTGTATATATACGGAGTATCTTCAGATATTTGACATGAAATCACCAAATAGGTTGTGTAGTGTAGTGGTTATCACTCCAGATTCTGATCATTACGAGATGAATCTTCTGGCGACCCCGGTTCGACTCCGGGCACGACCTGAATGCAATTTCTTTTTTGCTACTTCCCAAGAATTCTGAAGGAAAAGAAGATAGTGGTTTCGCACAGCTTGCGAGATGGTACGTGGTATTGCTAGTCAAATGCTTTTTTGGCCCCGTACTATATTTTCTTGGACTCTATGTAGACTCTGCACCGCTATTTAAATGGAGCTTCCGTAGTTCTGCTGCCTTCCTAGGCTTGAACCTAGAGCACGTTCGTATTTTGCTTTGACTTCAGTCCGACTTGGAAGATATTCAAATAGTATCACGCAATTCCAGCAGCTGATGCTTATTAAGACCACCTGTGTGCTCACCAGACAGGGCGTCCTTCAAATATCAAGCGTTCCTAGCGATACGAAGCTCTTTCATTGATCAGGACGAATGATGCATGTATAGCAGAGTAATTGCGGACTAGCGTGCGGACTAGCTTGCGGAGACTGCGGACGAGGATTTAGCAAACGTCAGTTGTGGTTGCAACAGCCCATTGCCGCAGCGGCCCGCAGGGTTCGCTCAATGTAAAAGTCCCCGAGTGCGTTTGATTAGTCGGTGCATGTTTGCTGCAGAGATGCCGCATATCGGCATGCACGCTAGATGGTATTACTCAGGCATCAATGTGTCATGGGAAGGAGTTGGATGTGATAATTGTTGGTTGAGGAGAGTGGGGAGGTATTATTGATTAGAAGTTATGGATTGATAGGACCCGGGATCTACAGTTGGATGCCGAGATGGGGATGGGAGAGGAATTGGCAAAGGGACGGGATGCAGGCTTGGGGGATATGGGCGGGAAGTGGTATATATAAAACATCAGGACATCCTTCGTATCTACCCCATCTCAGCTCATCTCAACAGTCCCATCCTCCTTTCAATCCAATATTGCCTCTTCAATCACCCTCTTCTAGTCTTTAACAGTTCCAACAATGGTTCGAGTCGGCGCCGTCCAAGCAGAGCCGGTATGGTTTGACCTCCAAGGCACAGTCGATAAAACCATACAAATTATCGAAGACGCTGGAAAAAAAGGCATCAATGTCCTCGGCTTCCCTGAAGTCTGGATTCCAGGCTATCCATGGTACATTCCCCCCTGCCATCCTTCCCTGCCATCCAATCCCCTCCGTTAATCATTCTCCTCATCCTACTCTCCTTCACTTCGTAACAAATTCTAAGGCAACTCTGGACCCAAAGTGTCTTCGAGCGCAGCGCTCTTATCCACAAATATATGTCCAACTCTTTGTCCCTCCACTCTCCCGAGATGGAGCGCATCAAGGCGGCCGCAAAGGGATCCCACGTCTTTGTGATCCTCGGTTATAGCGAGCGCTCCGGTGGCAGCCTCTACATGGCACAAACATACATCTCAGAGGAAGGCGAGATCGTCAACCACCGCCGCAAAATCAAGCCCACGCATGTGGAGCGTTCGCTGTGGGGCGACGGGCAGGCTGACTCTCTCAAGAATGTTGTGGACTCCAAATTTGGCAAGATTGGAGCACTATGCTGCTTTGAGCATTACCAGCCGCTGCTCAGGTACTATGAGTATGCCCAGGGCGTGCAGATCCATGTTGCGGCGTGGCCACCATTCTTTGAATATAAGGCGCCGAATGGGTTCCAGGGGACAGCGCCTGCGAGCCAGCTTGCGAGTCAGTTTCTTGCGCTTGAGGGCCAGGCGTTTGTGCTTGTGAGTACACAGGTGGTTACGGAGAAGAATTTGGAGTTGATGGAGTTGAGCAAGGTGGGTGTGACCGAAGTGAGTTTTCTACTGACTAATTGAAGGGGCTATGTTAACTGACAGCTGGGCAGGCTGGCGGAGGATTCGCTATGATTTTCGGCCCTGATGGGCGGCCGCTGGTTGAACCTTTGTCGAAGGACCAGGAGGGGATTCTGCAGGCGGATATTGATCTGGGGGACATTGATGACGCGAAGTAAGTTGCTAAGCCCAGGAACAGGAACTAATCTCACCCCTTGCTGAAAATTCGCCGCGATACTTCGCGTGTGGGGTCTGGAAGACCTTGACATGGTGATGAAGTAGTACCGTCCCTCAAAATTGAGAGTTTTGCTGATTTTGAACTCCCTTCTAGGAATTTGGTAGACCCAGTAGGCCATTACTCAAGGCCCGATATGCTCACGTTGCTTGTCAACACCAAAGAAGGTAAGCATGTCATTGAGACGTCGTAGAGGACCACAAATCGAACTCCATCGCTAGCTTGCAAGGCCCGTATCTGACAAAAGTGTGACTGCACGTGGATGTTGGGAATTCAAGATGGGTTGACTTCTATTCCACTAGAAACTAAAAGGGAAAGTTACATCGATGATAACGGTAGTAGTGTCTGGTCTTCTAGAGCATAGACGTTAGGGATATGCTAATAATGTGTCGATATGAAAAACATCCTTACTATGGCCACTATCTTCCGTAAGCCGACCATCCCTCGGCACATACTCTTTCAAGATACGCAGGCAGTCCCATTTTTGAGTCTTCCTAGCATATTCAACTGGAGTCATCAGCGGCCAATTGAAATCTGATTCTTGGTCCCTATCAACGTTGTAGTCAAGAAGCAATTTGATTAAATTTCTTCTATCGTGAAGGACGGCAAGATGGAGAGCGGAAGGGGATTTGGCTCCAGATCTTAGATGCATAACTACAGCTGGTTGCTGGAAAAATGAGCGACCAATCAATGCGAATTCGAGAGGTCGAAACCCATTATGACCGAGTAGAAGATCTAGCATTGAATGATTGCAGAACCGGAATACTGCTCGCCATGGCGAGCCGTAGACTCCAGCCCATGTTTTCCGGACTTGAGGCGCATTAATATCATAGCCATGGTCTAGAAAGAGATTAATGGTATCCATGTAATTACTATCACTGAAACTTGGCTTCATGGTCGCGACTGTTGCTGTAGCCATGGCCAGCGCGCCGCAGTTTGATAATTTCCCTGGACCCGTGTACTTAAAACTTGTGCCACGTTTAAGTAGATACTGAACCAAAGTAAACCTCTTTTGCTCAATCCCAAACTTGACTGCAGACTCGAGAGCGATTTGAAGCGGCGGAATGCGCCACCGCTTGTCGTGTTTGCCCTCAAGGTGATCTAACAGCATGGAGACAATGTCCACGGGCGATATGGATGCCGCATCAGAGACTAGACTAATCCAGTGATCTTCATTCATCGAGGCACCCCAGTGAAGCAGCATTCGTACAATGCCAGTTATATTATGTATCACTGCTTGGAAGATGCATGGGTCTCCGTGGTGGTCAACCGTATTGGCGTTAAACCCATGCTCAAGAAGCATTTTTAGAATAGCTTCTTGTTCTTCTCTAATTGCATCGTTGATCAATGAGTCATTGGATTTGGGTGGCAGAGACGCTACAGAGTGCTGCTGAAGGACTGGACTCTCATCTTGAAGGGGCCACCAAGAAGCTCATTGAGACACTGAACTCAGTCCCTAGCTTAACTCAGAGCACTACGTACAATATTAGTCAAAAGGTCGAGGGTGCGGTGACGGGTAATAGGAGGATTTTTGCTGCGTACAGCACTGGAAACCAGACTAATTACTATGGAGTCAAGAGTTCAGATGACATGTAGGTAGATATAAAGCAGAGAATCTCGTGATTTCTTTTGACGTCTTGGTGGATGTGGTGCAATTATTGTTGACTTTAGTAGGAGGTTGAGCATGGTTCACGCTAAGTTGAGACTATATGGTTGACCTTGATTGGGAAGGCGGTGAGAGCCAGCACAAAGAAAGATCGCGGAGCTGGTCTAAGAACCTCACCTCCGCCGCGTCCATCGCGAGAGTCAACTCTCTGTCACCCCTCTTGCTGTCAACGTCAATCTTCGCTTTTCCAATATATTCGCCATTTATTTAGATTTTCACACCTTTTTTTGCTCCTCTACACATTCGTCAACCGTCCGCGAAACCCCAAAACCGGGAGGAAGCTCCACCGATTCCTTAAGTAAAGTGAATAGAACGCAGCATAGTCCAGGATGAACGCGCCCGATAGGTACGTCACTATTTCGATTTTAGTCTCGCTGTCTAGCTTCTGGTTGTCCTCTCGAGCGTGGCCCACGGTGGCATTCACGATTGGTGAAGTGAGTGAAAGCGCCTGCGCTCTGATCATCTTCACCATCACCATCACCATCACCACTTTCCGCACAATACGACGTGCATAATAGCAGAGCAGAGCCAGAATTATGACGTACAAAATAAATAAACTCCCTTATCTACTGGGACCCCGCTGCCATCGCAACAACACCACCCGCCCTCTACCATAAAACCTACTCTACTAAACTGCGCCCGCAACTGCGACTACCAACTACGCCAATAGCAAGGATGCCAAACAAGGTGGGCCAGCTCATCGAGGACAACCCGAATGCTATGCAGCGGAACAACCTCAAGCTAAACCAGCGAATCAAGCACAAGCCTGACTATGATGGCGAAACTAGGTTCGAGCTCTTTCTCCTCGACGATGGACAGAAGAAGGTCGAGTGGAAGGACGAGACTCGTAAGCAGCAGCCCCTCCTCTATGATCTCATGCAAGAGCAAACTGCTAACTCATCCGCGCGTCCCCAGGCGTCCCCAACACCGCCGTCTTCACCTTCAACAAGGAAGACCACACCCTCGGCAACCTGCTCTCGCAGCGTCTGCATCAGTACAAGTACATTACCTTCTCCGCCTACAAGGTACCGCACCCGCTGTTTGCGACCTTCGAGCTGCGCGTCTCGACCGACGGTACCATGACGCCCAAGGAGGCCATCATCCAGTGCTGCCAAGACATCGTCAAGGATCTGGACCAGCTGAGCCGTAGCTTCACGACCGAGTGGCTCGGCAAGCGCATCGTCAGCGAGGGTGAGGCCGAGCGCGTCGCTCGCGAGCAGAACAACTTCTAACTTGCTTTGCTCTCCCCCTCAACTCTGCGACTCTGTCGGAGGTTGAGGGGAGGCGAAGGTTCGGAAATGCATACTTGGGCGTTACAAAATGGCAGACGGCGGCGTTTTCGCTCACGAGCTGGCGTAATGGTACGGTGGATTACACGGTCATGGTTTCTTTGGGCAACACCCAGTCGCTGGTTTGTATGTGATCCGCATAGCTTAGGGATCCGGCTGTCTATAGTTTACTTTCGGGTATGTTAGTAGTCGGAGCGCCTACCGGCCAAGGTCTTTATTCGGGACGAGGCGAGAGGTAACGATATACCAAATGCAGTCTTTTCTGAAATGAGTCCTTTACCTTGCCCGCTTTTTGTCCAACTCAATAACCGGCTCAAACCCCTTTGCTCTACCATGCTCCATTCAATAAATATCCAAGACGAGACGTACGTACCTCAATGCCCTCGATCGACTTTCCCGCCCCACACAACATCATCCCCCAGAGCATCTCCGACCCCTCGCCAGCAAAGCGCAAGCAGGCAACGACATCAGGTCTACAATCCAGAGCGCATACCACTTCGAGGCCATGAATCCCCAGAGTACATATCGCGCCCCTTTTGAAGTCTTCTTCCCGAGCCCTGGATCTGCCTCCAATCTTCAACGTCCGGCGTTTCCGAATCACCAACTTGGATTGAGGCAGTGCCTACGTAGGCCGAGGAACGGCGTGGGGGCTCGAGACTGGAAGCCAGCTGCCCTGGAGCTCTGGATGGAGATGGTGGGAGAAGAAGGGGGATACCCTGATATTACATGAGGTTGTACAAACACAGCCCAAACGCCTTTAACTCCTATCCTACGGCGTCCCTTCCTCCCTTCCATCCTTCCTTCCTTCCATACACGACTGCGTCTGAAACGCTATACATGCCTCTACCCCCAATCCTCACTTCCGACTCTCCTACTGCGCACCACCTTACCTCTTCGCACCACCACCACCACCAAGCAGGCGCTCCAAATCCGCCAACCCCGCGCCGCCGCCCCTCTTCTTCCTGCCGCCCTCCTTCTCTGCAAATGCCAATCCCATCAACTTCCTCTTATCCTCCTGGATCCCCAAAACCCTCTCTTCCACACTGCCCTCCACCACAAGTCTGAACACTTTAGTCTCGCGCTTCTGGCCCAATCTATGCACGCGATCTACAGCCTGGTCCTCGATTGCGGGAGCCCACCTTTTAGAGAGTTAGTACTTTGAAAAGAATGTTGTGAAGGGGGTTGTAATCCTTACCAGCTGTCTGCCATGATGACTTGGTTCGCTGCAACGAGGTTGAGGCCTACGCTACACACTGCGAGTGAGGCTAGGAGGACTGTGGTATTAGGGTCGTAGTCCAAAGCTTCGAGGGCGGTGTCGCGTTGGGTGGCCGACATGGAGCCGTCGATGCGGGTGTATGTGATATTGTTTGCTGCGAGGTGCGGTTGCAGCAGATCAAGGAACGACGTCCACTGGGAGAATATGATCGTCTTGTTCGTCGGGTCTTTGGCCGAGGCTTTGAGGATGGATAGCAGCGCACCGACTTTGGACGAGCGCTCTTTAGACAGAGATTCCGCGTCGAGGAGCTGCTCCTGTGTTGGTGGAGGTGGAGCAGCGATTTCTTTTGCAGGCGGCACGGTACTGGCAGAGAGACTTTCGAGTTCGGCGCGGCACATGGGGCATTTGTGCTGATTGGCGATGAATTGCTCTGTGCATACTGTGCAGAACACGTGCGCGCACTTCGTTATGACAGGATCTTTGAGAGTCTCCATGCAAATCGGGCAATCCTCCTGGGAGTCGATAGACAGCTGAAGCATCTGTTGCAGGGCGGCTTTATTTTCTTCTGTCAAGTCGACAACACCTTCAGCTTCGAGCTGCTTCATAATGGAGTCAAGCCGCTCTTCACCAACAAGCTTCCAGTGGTTGCAGAGCTGGCGCATACGCAGCAGGACTTCGAGGAGATGTCGGTATGTGTCAGCAGTATTTTTGCTGCGGCCCCCTAGATTCTTCCGGTACATGTCCAGGGTACCTTTGGCCTGTGCTTCCAGCGCATCGTACTTCTCCTGTTCGTGTGGAAGGAAGGTTATCTTATGAACGTATTCGGAGAGTTCTGGAAGACGCAAGTCGATAAAGGACATTTCCTTTTTGCGGCGGAGACAGATGCCACCCATGAGCAGCTGCAATGACTGCTGACCGCTAACATCGCCCTGTGAGACAGGGCGGATGATTGTGCCATGGAAGATGTCCAAGCTGTCGAGGCCACCAGAAAGGCGCAGGAAGCGGACAAGGGAGTACAGGTCCTTGAGATTGTTGATGATCGGAGTACCTGTCAGAGCCCATCTCGATTGAGCTAGGAGATTTGTGGCGGCAATCGTTTTCTTGGCTTTAGGGTTTCTGATAATGTGTCCTTCGTCCAAGATAACGCGACGCCACTTGACGGAAAAAACTCCAGACGCCCTAGGAAGCTTTTCAGACTTTTGCGAGTGCCATTCAGATGACACACTGTCGTAGGTGGAGATGACCACATCGTAGTCGCCGATTGATTTGGGGGTGATGGGTTGCTTTCTTGTCCCATGATAGAACATGACCCGTAGCGCGTACTTTTCCTTGATATGTTTCTTCATCTGAGTGCTCCAGTTGCTCATGACGGAAACTGGAGCTAAGATGAGCGTTGCATTACAGGTGTCTTTGTGTCGACGACCGAGCGCCCTGTCTGCCATGATCAAAGAGATGACTTGGATTGTCTTCCCCAGGCCCATGTCATCAGCTAGTATACCTCCACTAGCCAATACAGGATTGGTGATCGAGAAGTTTGTCGCTAGATTCGTGAAAGCATTGGGGATCGAGGGATGGCGCTGCCAAAGCTGAACAATATCTTTGGACCCCGCGGCAGGGAGCTGGGGGCTCTCCTTGTCCAGCATCCATTGAAGGCCTTGGAGCTGGAAGGGATGCAATTCGGTAAGAAGAGCTTTCGGCTGGGGTGCTTTTGGCATTTTTTCCTACCGAGGTCAGTAATATGTTCATCGCATTCGCAAAAGTCGGAGCTCACCAAATCTGTCTCCTTGACCCCAAACTTCTCCACAACCTTCTCAATATTCCTGGGATTGAAGCGCTCACTGGCTTCGATAATGTCAAACATGCTAGGTCCGACGCCCTGAGAAGAGCCTCCGGCAAACTCCCCCAATGGACTATCCCACTCCTCCATCCCAACAACAGAACCCCCATTCTTCTTCGCCATTTTCGCAGCCTCAGCCGCAAGCCTCTTCCTCTCCTTCGCAGCCTGTGCCTCAAGCCTCTTCCTCTCAGCCGCATGGTTGACAGGCAACCTATCAGCTCTCAGCTGCGACAGGAGATTCTCTCGCTCGACCGATTCATTCGTCCCATAGAGTCTGATCTCGATCGGACACTCATAGTAACCCTTGGGGCCCGTGATTTGGGCCTCGAGGAGGAGACTACGATTGTCCATGTACTTTGCCAACTTGGCCGCCTGCGCTTTCGGAATATGCCCAATCTGCTCATCCCTCACGTTCAAGACCTGGATCGCATTCGAATCATATGCATTATGCGGTTCCCTCCTCGCAACAACAAACTCTCCCATCGTTGCCATTCCACTATAATACCTACACCCTACAATCTTGGCCGATAAGACCCCATACAACACATAACTGTACTCTTGTTCGTTGTGCCCCTGCGTTGCATCGTCGACCTCTTGAGACCCATCGTCAATCTCTTGTGATCCATCATTTGTCTCCTCGACATCATCGATCACGAAGGGGGTAGCTTGCGAAGAGCCCACAATAGAGGAGTGGGGCGCGTTGTGGTTTGAGCTAGTGCGTGCTTGCTTCGGCGCGCGCGGCTGAGACGATTGTTGAGACGCGACATAGCCCTGTGAGGAGGAATCGGTGTAAGGCTGCGAAGAAGAGAAGCTAGTGGCTTCAACACGTCGCTTGCGGGGCGGCATGGCGCATGTACGAGAGGTGTAATATGCTGTGTGTATATGTGTGGTGTTGAATTGACGGATGGGAGCAAGCGCGAAGGGGAGTGATGACGGCTTTGTGGTTCCTGGATGGACGCGCTAGTGACTAGCTTGTTTCGGGGAATTAAAATTTGCGCTAGCAAGTTCACGTCAACAACGCGTAGTCACTCTCACCCAATCCCAGTGCGTTTTATTGTTTGGCGAGTCTTATCGAGGAGCTGGTATTTATAAAAAAATATTCTTTCCAGGACACCAAAGTGGTCTCTGGAAACTACAGTAGTGTTTTATACGGCCAACCTAATCGTTTTGCTCACCAACTGGGATCACCTATAGAATATTTCTTAATTAATACCAACTCGTCCGTACTTAGCACGATTAGGAATACCCCTAACACTAAACTGACACGAAAAAGCAACCGCAAACACAATGCTCTGTTTCAAGAGATAGGGAAACGTCTATTCATATGTATAGGTATCTACTACAGGTTGGTGATGCTGTGTATCATGCAAATGGAACCAAGCCAGTCCACCGCCCACCAATGCTCAAAAACTTTTCGCAACAACTCCCGCCGAACCAAACAAGCCTAAACGGAGCCTTCCTGTTCATACTCGCGCACGTCCTGGAACAGGTCGATGAGGCAACTAGCCGACCACGCCTGCGTTGGACACGAGTCCGCACAGAAGGCCCCATCCTTTTGCGTGAGCTCCGTCAAGCCTGCCCACGGGCTCTCCTGGATGGCCTTCATGCACCCGGCCATGCGCCGAGTCACTTGTTGGTACGTCTCAACCCTCTCCTCGGGCGTCTTGCGCCGTGTCAGGTCGAACTTGCAAAGAGCCCGAAGGAAGAAGCCTGTCGGCCATACCCACTCTGGCCCTTGGTGGTAGTTCCTACCTTTGGACGTAGCAAAGTCGCTCGAGTCCTCGCTGTTGATGTAGTACGGGCGGTAGTTTAGATCAGATGGATCGAGCGTCTTCATGCCCTGGGGGCCCAGTAGGATTCTGTCCGCCATCTGTAGCGCGTAAAGCGCATGGTCAGTATTGAAGAGATCAGGTGCCACTGCCATTGCAACAGGGAAGTTTGGTCGCAACTGGTAGTCCTCGTATTCTTTGCCAGAACGGTAGAGATCCTTGTAGATGCCGCGACGGTTGATAATCTTTGGGCTAACGTCGTAGTCGACATCCTCTTCTGGTGTGCGTGGGACGTAGTAGGTTCGCTCGAAATTAGCCTTGATCTTGTCCGCCCAAGCTTTAAATGATATGACCTTGCTGCCACCTTCAAGGCTGACGCCTTCGTACTTGTAGTTGCCCTCTTCGTGCAGCTGGGCTACCCAACGAAGACAGCTATACAGCATGCCAGTCATCTCAACGGGTGCTCCATCTCGAGGCGTTCCAGGAACTCCTTTGCTGCCAGCCCTCTCGCACTCTCCCATCTTGTCCATCCAGGTACCGCAGTTATGCTGGTTTCCACCAAAGATCAAACCAGTGTCCCAGTCGGTCCAGATCTTGATGTTGAATCCTTCCGATTTCATCTGGCTGTCGATAGCAGGCCCAGCGTTGTATTCTCGGAAGTCCATGCCCGAAGCGTGCCTCTGGAGAGCCTCCTGTATGACATCCTCGATCGTCGAGGAGGTTGAGTATGCTCGCTCGTCGTCGTGGGGAAACCAAGTGTCATCGTATGGCAGGAATCGACGCTTAGCTTTCTCTTGAAGGAGACCTAGACCACTAGGCACAATCTTCGTGTAGTCCTGGATATTCTGAAGGAACCACCAAACGGAGTCCCGAGAGTTGTAACGGGGATTTTTACCGTCACCCAACAAGTTTGGAATCATGCCATGCTTCAGAACACTTGCAAAGGCCAGAATGTGTTCCCTCGCATCGCTGTAGCGTCCTGTTCCCATATAAAGACCACGTGCGGAAATGCAAATGTCGCGGCCCCAGCAGCGAGCCCAGGAGGAAGCGAAGTGAGGAAGACCAGCAGCCATGCAGGGAACGCTCTTATCAGGCCAAAGCGAGGCACTATTCATGTATCCTGTTACCTGAACGCTGACAAGAGCTAGTCGGCGGAGGAAGGGCTGGCCAGTGCGTACGTTCTCTCCCATCAACTCCAGACTTCGGTCGACAGCAGCGTTGTAGGCTGTCTGTATGACCATGGCAAAGCACCGTGGAAGGAGATAACTGGGCACCTTGCGAATAGCATCGAACCTTTCCTTGAGCCATTTCGCCGGACCTTGGATCCGAAGGTACTTATCCTTCTGCGATATCCGCTCAAGGCGCCCAACGCAATAATCAAGAGCCCACTGGCCTTCACGAAGATGATTGCATAACGGATGACCCAGGTTGTTGTCGTTGACAATGCCTTGAAGCACACTCCACCACCCTTGCAATCCCGCATACACCAGCGTCCCATGGCCAGGGATATTGTACGTCCCGTCCCTCTGATCGGACGCATCACGCTCCTCCGCGTCGCATTTGTACAGGATGAAGTTGAGGTCTTCGAGACCGACTTCTTCAAAAGCGGCTCGAGCTCCAGTCGTGATAAACTTGTCAAGACCTTGGGAGTGCTCCACGCTAGGCACCGAAGTCTCAAAGAGTGCAATGCTGCCCGGAGGGAAATTATCCGGAATAGTGATCGTAGTTACGTCGTCCGCAGACTCAACAACGACTCCTCGCAAATCTTTAGTCTGACTGGGAAGACCCCGCAGAGTTGTTTTATCACCAATGATCCTAGCTCTGGTTTCGGGGCTGTTGTCGACTTCGAGGGTCCAGGCACCGATTTGACGCGCCTTTGTTCCAGGAAGCTTGGTTGGAGGGAAGCCTCCGTTCCCATTGCCATAGCCAGGAAAAGCAGTATGCGCGATCAAAAAGTACCCCTTTCGGGTATGGGGATTAACTCGGTGGACAGTGATGTACTCGTTGTCGTGATGAATGTACGTTTCGTCGTATTCATTCTTTCCCATCTCGACGTGAATCTGATTCAGAGTCTTCCTAATGCCGCCAATCCCACCATGGCCGGCTTGAGCCTTCAATGGTCCACCAGAGGAGTTAACTGAAGAGTAAAGTCTCTTCTCGTGAACAAGCTCAATGAGTTCCGGGTAGACCTCGTCGAAACCCATAACACTACCAGTGGCGCATGAGCACATGGCAACTAGGGCAGCGCTGGGCAGCGTATCCCGCGCGTCGCGTTTCTGAGCCGGCGTCTCGTTGTCGTGCGTGCAATCCATAAAAAGGGCATGCACAGGGCTACGCTTGATTTTGTGAATGATTTCACGATTGGAATCAGTCGCATGATCAGCATTCAAGACCTCATCCGTTTCGAAACTGCCAATGGCTGGACCACCGTGGCGATGAACCAGCCTACTGAGTTCTTGTGTACTCCATGCCTGCATGCATTCTCGAATGAGACAAGAGATACCAAGTCGCATGACGAACTTGAAATCCATCTCTTCCGACCCAGAAAACAGCTCCGCAACAACGAAGAGGTTGGGGTTGACGCTTCGTGCTTGGTCCAGCATGTATTCGGCGAGGTGGATTGGGGTAGAGTGACAGTTGTCGATGCGGAACCCGTGGAAATATTTCGCCATCAAACGCGTGTACTTGCCCATATGCTCCCAAAGGAACGGATTGTCTTCAGGGCCATCTCCGTATCGGAGCTTCACGCAATCGCCCCAAACGATGACCTCCCTCCTTAGGTAGGCACGGGATTTCCAACCCGCATTGTCCTTCATCGCATCGGCAGCCCAAACCCAGCCGTTATTGGCCAATGCAAGAGCGTCGGGGTTATGCTTCTTGGTGACATCGTTGAGGGGCAGCCGGGTGAAGTAGGACTCTATGAGAGGACTGGCATCCGTGATCTCACCCAACTTGGGGCCGTTGTCATCTAGTCGAACGTACTTGATTCGGTTAAAAAGTTGTTCCATGATCTCTGCAGCATCTCCGTCGTATTCGCTATAGAACTGGACATTGAGCTCGTCACATATCCGGTTGAGGGCATCTCGTGCTACCTTCTCGTCTGGAGTATCGTGAATTCGGCTATCGTATCGGCCATATAGGGCGCATAAAAGGGCAGCGCCAACAGAAGGATCGATCTGACGACGGAATCGTTCGCCCAATCGGTCACCGCCGCGGAGAGCGTGGTCAACTAACCAGTCGGCCTTCTTCTTCAACGGCCACTCTTTGACCGCATCCATACCACGGGTGCCAGCCTTGCCAAAGGCATCCTCCGGGAGGGTAGCTTGTCCCGAGATCCAAGATTTCATGATTGCGTCTGTGTCCCGTTTAACGTCAATGACATAGTATTCCCACAGCTTGCATCCGCCGAGAACGCGTGTCTTGACGCCTTCCATTATGCTGAGGAGATCGCCGGTATTGTTGATCTTGGTCGGCTGTCCGAGAGCTTTCAGCTCTTTGCTGTACTTGAGGAGGGCCGTGTCGAGCTCCAAAGCAGGCCTAAGCCAGGGTGCTGTGTCGACGTTGTAACCCGCCTCGGGATGCTCCTCGAGCCATGTGCTATTGTTTGCCGTGTGATTCCAGACAACGTCCGTCATGGCTAGCAGATTGAACTCCTCCTGCATCTTCTTGACCATGCGAGCAACGTCCTTCTCGCCACCGGGGAAGGGAGCTTTGTCGAACGCAAGCTGATCGTAGATGCTATATGGCGAGTTGGACTCGCCTCGAATCATCAGCGGTGTGAAATGGACCATGTTGTAGTTCCTCTCGCTGATGCCCCGTAGGTGGTTATCCCAGTCCTTCGGGCTGCCCATGAACTTGGAGAGGATGGAGAAGACAGCAATGGATTCGATGGGCATCTGCTGGCCTTTAAGCGTGAGCCTGGGGCAGACATCGACGTAGTATGTGGGTGTCCGGGTCAGCTGTGTCGGGGCGACGTTTGTGAAGGACCATTCTGGCAACGGAGAGTAGGTTGTGTAGAATGAGTAGGCGTTAGCCTCGTGTATGGGGATGTCGATCTCGGTGAAGCCATTGAAGTCTGGCTTGAGTCTGGCGCACTGTCAGCAGATGCAGCAGTGACGGCCAGGGTGGGAGAAGCTCACTTGTATTCGCGATAGAGGCTGCGCTTGAACGTGTGGCCTTTGGCGGGAATGTTGACCCAGAGGCTACCTTGGCGACATATGGAGCTGCAGCCTTCGATCTGGAAGCGAAGGATGTATGGATTCTGTGGTGCCGGCGGCGGCAGATAAATGTAGGACCCAGGGACGTCCGGGGCGCCGGTGTCAGTCAATGGCAGCAGGTAGACAGCCTGCGAGGCAAGCTGTGGTGTCGAGGGGGCAGACATGGCTGCGCGTGCAGTGGAGCAGCGGGAGGCTGGCCTGATGCGGTGGACTGGCTGGTAAACAAATGATGCAAAGAGATGACGGCGCAGTAACAGCAATAATGTTGGCGATGCGCAGGATTCAATAGGATGCTGAGGGGGGAGAAGGGGGGGAT
>MU002134.1:0-36554 GCA_010093585.1 Melanomma pulvis-pyrius CBS 109.77
CCCCCCCTCTCTCTCTCTACGAGCCTGAAAAAACTACACCAACAATCAAGAAATGTCCCTTTCCTGTGTGTGTGTGTGTGGACTTTGTAAAACAATCTACCAAAACAACACAACAACATGACATATGCGGATCTTTCCTTCCTCGCTCTGGGCCCCCCGGGGTCCTGGAGCCGTCCCTATCATTTTAAAAAAACGCATATCAAGAAGTATCATGGCCTGTCTGTCTGTCCGTTCCGTGCTGTTCGGCGGACTGGAAAGGTAGTTGCTACTCCGACTCTATATATATACCTGGGGCGCGCTGGATTCTTAAGTCTTCCATCGAGATGCCCATGAGTTTCGGTCTCGCCTCCCCGGTGGTGGTGGCGAGGTGAGGTGGGGGCTACAGTACGAAAAACTGGACGTCCAGGTGTAATGAGGGCGCGTTGCGCGCTCTAGAAATACAATCACAGGAAACCATGTTCTACGTCTGTTCCATCCGTCTGTCTGTACGTCGTTGTCCCCGGGCTGGCAGTCTGGGACGGAGATGCGCAACTATGTTGGTGTCCTTGTGTCGGCGTGCACGCCCTGGAGAACATGGGGCGTGCCTTTCTCGCGCTGGAGGACGAAAGAGCTTCGCGAGAAGAAAGATGGATGGGGGCGGGGTTTTGGGGGTTCGGGGGGTTCAGGGAGGCATGCCTGCTTCTGCACACCTATGTGCTACCTGTCTGCTTGCTTGCTTGTCTGTCTGTCCGTGTCTCCGTCTCTCTATCTATTCTCCATTCCGTAGGGAGGCAAAAAAGTAAAATGCAAAAAAAAGGGAGTGAAACACAAAATGCGAAAAACAGAGAGCCATGTCTACTGCCCGTGCAAATCTCGACCAAAAAAAAAAAGAACCGCAAACGAGAGCAAGGAAAGTTAGCATGCAGACGGAGACTTTCGACCCAAGGTATCCATAGCGATACAGCGCGATCAACATAATTATCCCGAAATCGATTCGGAGACCAAAAAATGGAAATCGAAGAAAACATACACATGGCCTATCAAAGCGAGATTAGATGAGACTCATGTCCAGTTTCCGAGCTGTTTCGGAAACCAAAAAAAACCCCATGGAACTCGAATAGACGGCCAAACTTCCCTCCAAAACGAGAGAAATGATACGGGGGTCTTTGGTTGGCTTTTCGACACGTAGATCTAGGGGGAAAAAGGTCTCCTATCAGCGACAAATGGCAACTTGTGGCCGTTTGCATGTCTAAAACAGCTGTCAGTAGGACATATGTGAATTCCTTCCGCCCTCGGCACTAAGAGCACACACTATATCTACCCCCCCCCCGGCTTGGCCTTCAGCTGGCCTTGGAGACATGAAAGAATGTCCAAAACAGCTGGGCCGATACCGTATGTGGATTCCTTCCTTCGCCCTGTCTTTGGCCACAACGTGTAGCCCGTCTGCATCTCTAAAAGAACTGGAAGATAGCCATGTGTGGATTCCTTCCTTCCTTCCTCCGCCCCGTCTTGACCGCAAGGGAGGCAGTAAGAGCACTTCCTATATGTAAACCCCACGTTTGGCGTTCAAAAAACCGTAGGGACACATTTGTGTTGGATTGTGCCTCCTGCTTTGGAGATTGAAACCCGCGAGGCGATAGCTTTCATGCGCGTGCGTCGGTCGACTCATGCACATCTTGGGAATGAGAAAATCGACACGGCCTGCATGTTGCTCGCTCGCCTCCGCCTCCCCCAAGGGGTCTAGAAAAATTACAAATGGAAGACGAATATATGTTGGGCCCAGAGCCCCCCCCCCGGCGTCTAAAACAGTAAAACAATACACGGAATGAGCGGTGCAACCTGAATGGCGTCTTCCCTCCCCCTCTCTAGACGACGAAAACCGAATGTCCAATCCGCAATTGAGGACGATTTTATAGCGTTTTTTTCTCTCTCCGCCCGGACGCACCGACCGACTAAAAGATACCCTGCAATATCATGTGTCGGTGGCCGTCCGGCCGTTTGTCTCCAACATCGAACGATAGAGACCATGGGGGCGTGTGGATCTAGCTCCGAGGGAAGACTGTTATACAATCCTGAACTAAGTTCGTTACAATGACATGTGGGTTGGTATTTTGGGGGTGGGGGGCAAAGGAGAGAATGCAGATGCAACCATGTGGTGGCGCCTTCACTGTGCGATTAGAAAGAAAGAAGCTGCCCCGAAAGTTTATGCGTGACTGGGGTGGATATTTATTTTCTTACGTCTATGAGAGTTGTCTTGATATCTTCTTTCTGGGGCGCCGGAGAAGCAGCGCCTATCTTATTCTCGGAGCTGAATTATGCCATCTTACCTTGGAGTTGAAAATGGAAGACGAAACTAGGTATGTGTCTCTTCTGGAGACTGTGGCTCTGAAAATGCTGTCTGATCTGCGAAATGTTGTGCTGCGACTTGAGGTTGTTGTCTTCATCATTGGAACCACATAGTAGATTTAGGACTATTAGATGCACGTAAAAGTAAGGTTCAGCAGGTTTCATGATTACAATTCTATTGGCAGAGGCTATGGCATCTCGTTAAAGAAGTAATATTCCGAGCGCTGTGCTTTGACAGCTCCTGTTCTCATCATATTACCTTCATCCGGCCTTCCAAGAACAAGACCCTGCACTGTACCTATCTTCGTCGACCTTTAAAAATGTTCGAGCATACGATGAAGATGGCGAGACAAGCCCCCCAACAACTTGAAACGGAATTCAAGACCGCGAGCCTTTGAAAGTCGCACGAACTCCCATTCTGCCTTCGTTTTGTGGGCACGGTACCGATTCCATATATCTTCCCGCTGTGCAGCGGCCACTTCGAGCAATTCAGTCTCCATGAACCAAAAGATCCACTCTTCATCGGGAAGCATGTCCCAGGCCTTGAAGTACGCAATATTCCGAAGCATGGGGTCGAACAACTCCCCCGTAGATCCATATACCCGCCATAAGACTTCCACGTCGAGAGAGTGCAGAGGGTTCTCCTTCATATGGCGCACCAGAAGCGTTCGTGTCTGCTCGGCTTCGGCGTAGAGATACAGCATCTGCAAGGCGCGGTACAGACCGACTCCTTCCCGGACCGTGGTCCATTGAGGGAGGGAGGTCCACGAGAGAGATCCGCTCTGCTGGAGGACGGACATGTGGCGGAACAAATGGCGAAGGCCGGGCGTCTCGACCTGATCAGCCGTCTCCAGAGACTTTACTTTGATGCGGAGCTTTTTCGAGTTTGGGGCTACGCCTTGCTCAACGAAGTTTGCGGCCGAGGGCGTGTAGAGCTGTAACAGGTGCCTAGGAAAGTTCAAGATACGGGTTCGATTCTGTGGAGACTCATAGAGCTCCACTACGACCTGATCGTTTTCTATGCTGTAGCCTTGAGATGCGACTGCGACTGCGGAAACCATGTTTGACAGGTAGGTTACCAAAGTAGTCTGAATACGAGTTTGAATTGCGTTCCCAGTGTATACTAATTTGGTTTCAAGTTGTCGCTCAGTGGAAATATGATGCTGGTTTGGTTATCGGTGTTGATGTTAGAACCGAAAGTGACCTAAAATATGAGATTATATACTGTAGGGTGGACGTCTAAACAATGTCACACTGTCACATGACTAACGAGTTAAACGGGAAATCAAGTAAATAGTGAATCTCTCAATAATCGGGTGTAGTGATTGCTGAGAAGTATTGCGGAACGTGTTTGGCTCTCGATACTCCAGGGGTGGCTTCTTGATAGTATGAGAGGAAATTCTGATCCATGACCGTGGAGTCGTAGCTCTAGAAATTGAAGCCCTGAACTCGAAAGTCTCAAGCGTCCGAGGAGGACAGGGCTATATTGATTTTCGCCTCACGGGGTCGACCTAGTGTATTCGGCCGAGATTGGATATTTGAGATGGCAATCTGGTCAAGATATGATAATACGATCAATCACAGCTGGCCCAGGTTAACTCATAACCGTAAACGGTCCGTCGCAATAGCTCATCCTGTACGTGGTTAGCTGATAGTTGGTTGTAAGTCGAGTGAGGTTCTCACTCCTGGATCTTCCTCGAACATGACTTTGTCCATGACTTTTTCGAAGGTCTTGGTCACTGTGAAGCCAGCTTCACGAGCTAGGTCGAAAAAAGCGAGATCCTTTTGGAGAAGCCATGGCCGATAGGGCGTGAAGAAAACGTACGCCTTTGAGGCGACTGTCTTCTTCAGCGTTAATTGCACCGTCTTGATGAGCTTTGCATGCTCGGAATGGTTGAAGAGAAGATCCGCGAGGATGAGCACGTCGAAGCCTACTCCGCTAGGTACATGCTTCGTCAAGTCTTCAATGGGTGCTCCCCATAGGTATCCCTGATCATCAATGAGTCATGCCGCGGAATTTTGAAGATTGGACTTTCCTCTGCAATGACTTTCGACGGAGATGGGAGAAGGTTGGTGTGAGTGATGTTGTAGCGCAGGTTCTCTATGAGGTCGGCGTCTGGATAATCAGTGACGACGACGTGGGCAGCGCCATTGATGGCACAGACAAGACTGGGAAGTCCGGCGCCGGCGCCAAGCTCGAGCACCGTGTTGTCCTGGATGAGCTCGCTTGCACGCTCTTCGAAATAATTCGAGAGTGTGCGGCCAGCGTTCCACAGAAAGTGTCCCTAGCTATGTCAGCACTGCAAAAGACATGTCCTATTTCTATATCCGGGGGCTTAGTGATGGTCGTACCCACAGAGGATTATGGCCGACCAGTCTGACAGTAAGCTCTTGTCCAGAGAGCAGCCGATGGGAGGCAAAGGTGGCTTCCTTCTCGGGCGGGTAGTAGTCGGCGGGCTCCTGGAAGAGATCAATGCCCTCGTCGTCGGATCCGGAGGCCATTGTCGAAGCTGGCGTGCGAGGAGCGTCTTGACGAGGCACTCGAGGCGGCAGAGTTTGGCGAGGGGTGGCTTCGCGGGATCACGTGCACAGCTCTATGCCGCTTCCCGCTAGCGGGCACCAGCCACCATCCACGGGCGCCACCATGCTGGATGGCTCGCACTGAGAACTCGGCTAGATGCGCCAGATGCGCCTCGACGTCGCGCCATGATGGGCACAAATACAAAGGACGGGCGCACTGTGTACTGTGTAAGAGCACGGCCACATGACCGGATCCTGGCGCAAAGCATGTCCCACACATTCGACGGCGTGCATTGTTAACCGCCGCCGATGCTGTGCACTTCAATAGGCCTCGGTCCCTTTGTCGCGCCTCGACCGCACTCTCTCCTTCGGGCCTCGACGTCTGGGCCTCACATTTGGACTCACGCTCTCGTCCATCTGCCGTCGCACGCTTCCCCGTAACACCCGCCCCGTAACACCCGCCATCGTGAGCGCCCGTGTCCGCAAACCCTCGCTCGGCGGCTCGACCTCTTCGTCTAGCGCGGCTGCAGCTGCCCACGCCTGACCTGGACCCGGCCGGCCCAAAAGGTGTGAAACTTGCTCACTCCAAACCTCGCTGGAAACGCCCGCCTGGCACCGTCACGCCTCTTCACGGCCGCTGTTCGCCAGCGAGCAGCACTCACCCACGCCGCTTGGATTGTCGGCACTTCGCATCCGCCAGAGTCGCCAAAAGGCCCGGTTGCGCTCTCCAGCAGCTCCAACACCCGTCGCCCGCCTTGCGGCACCCATCTCCTGCCCGTGGACCTATCTCAACGCAGAACTCGGCCAGGCTCCTTTGCGGCGGCGATCCTGCACGCCCTCCTCGCTCACTCGCCCTCTCGCTTCACGTCCCCTTCCCTGTCGCCGCCGCTGCAGATTAATCTGCTCTTTCCTGCTCATCTCCCTCTGCCTCAATCTATCACGAATCTCGACCTGCGACCTCTGCCAACCCTGCGGCAAGCCTACGTCCCGGAATCGTTTCAATCCCAATCGGAGGCCGCTCGTCAGCCACACCGGACTGTCGAGTCGCACAGGCACCACCCAAATCCCGACGAGCTTGGCCCTTCGACTCCCGCACGGTGCTACCGTGCTCCCGCAGCATTCTAGACGTGCAGCCCAAGCTGAGCGCATCTTACCTTGTCCGATTGCGACTCTGTCTTTCCATAGTCAGAGCACAGGGTCCGCCATTGCCGTCCCTAGGTGCAGCGGATGATCTGCTGCCGTTCGTGAGCAACTTCCCGGCTGTCACTTATTAAAGCCGCAAACATGTGGGCCGATATCAACGGAGAGCGCAAGAAGGTCGCATGGTATGTCCTCGCCTGTCCAATTTTCCTTCCTCCCCCCTCCTTTACACTGCCTCGCCGCCCCTCCAAGCCAGACACGTTCTTCTCACTCTCATCTTACAAACTTCCTCTAACCAACTCAAAGCGGCCCCTGCATTCGAGGCCACCGCTCATCCAAATGTGATCACAAAGATCGGGTGCTGGTCGAGGTCCGTAAGCCTGGCCGGCCTCTGAGCAGCTGCCCGCACCCAAGCGGCTCATGCAGCTGCGAGCGTGTGGTTATCAACTACACCATCCCCAAGAGTATGCAATCTCTATACACCCAAGCTGTATGCTACTGACACCCTTGTGCTAGCCTCCGAGTGTGCCTGCCCCTCTGAGCGCACCCAGACCATTTCATCTCTGGCTGGGGCCAGTAGCCGAGTACAAAAACCTCGAGCTAGGAAACTAACCAACTCAATCACTCCCTCATCACTCGAGAAAGCTATCAAAGCCAGCCAGGATATCGAACTCGATTCTTCTTCCCTCCTCGCCAGTACCCCGACCAATCCTTCGTTTGCTCCCTCCGAGAGAAGCGCGAGCAACGAAGCCTCTGCCCCTTCGAGTGCAAGCTCGACCCCTCGAATCCTCCCTTCCCCATCGCGAAAGCAAAGCTACAGTTCAGACTTTCGACTTTCTAATGCATCCCTCTCCTCAGATTCTCGACCCGCCACGTCAAATTCTGAACAGATCTCAGATTGTTGCAAGCCCAAGCCGGAACCTGTTCAGCAACAAGGTGGAAGCTGTTGTAGCAACAAGACTAGGGAACCACCCAAGATTGTGCCGGCTAAAAGGTCATGCTGCTCTGGGTCCAACCAACAGAACCAACCCGATATCATTGCGCAGAATCAACAGTCAAATGCGGGTCAGAATTTCGGAAACTTTCCTCTTCTGCAGCAACAGAATCAATATTTCAACGCTCCTTACGGCGTGATGAGTCCAGGCTTTAATTACAACATGTCTGCCAACATGGGAACGCCCATTCCTTTCGGCTTCAACACTCCGATATACAACCACATGGCAGGCGGATATCAACAACATGCACAGCTGCCGAACTTGCCAATGCACAATGGAGTACATCATGCCGGTACCCACAGCACGGAACACAACTGTCATTGTGGCGACGGTTGTAGTTGTTTCGGATGCGCAGCTCATCCAAACAACGCAACAATGACAGAGTATATCCGGGTCATGCACCAATACATGAGCACAGGCGGATTCGGCGCTATGCCTCCTCCAACCTACGACATGCCTTCACATCCACACCATCCTGGATTTGGAGCGGAAGCCGCCCATACCGTTAATTATAGCACGAACCAGTCACCGGTCATCCCTCCAGTTTCCATTGGACAAATTTCTTTCCCAGCACATACAACTCCTGTGATGAGCATTCCGGACACGCCCGTGGACATGTCGGCTTCGTGGCGGCAAGACACCACTCCGGCCTCTAACCAAACTCCTCCGGCAACCGATGCCCAGTACTTCGGGCCCGCCAACAATACGCAAGAGACACCTCTGTCGTTGAAGCAGGAAGCATCCGCTCCCAGTCCCGCAACCGGTTTCGCTGACAGCCCAGCGGATGGAAAGGATGAAGACACGCCAACCTTGTCACCATCGTCGTACTTTTGGCAAGAGCTTGTACTTCCTGGTTGCAACGACGCCACGGGAACTTGTCAGTGTGGAGACGGATGTGAATGTGTTGGATGTCTTACACATGGTGGCCACAATGGGGTTCCTCTAGAAGCCCCGGCTACCAACGGACTAGAAGCCTTCACTCACTTCCTCGGCGATAATACGGCCAATGGCGCTGGTACTTGCAATTACGAAGAAGGTCCATTCACTGTACCGCCATTCCAAAGTTACGCGCCTCCATCAGACGAGACCTCCTGGTAAATCGGATCCAAGTAGCTCTGACATGATGGGCACTGACTACACCACATTGTTTCCATGCCGGATTCTCCAGCCTGGAATAGATTTTTCGACTTACATCGGCGAGGCAGACAACGCCTGTGAAGCCTTTATTATTATTAGGCTGGATGACTATTAGGGCACACGAAGTGATTCATGGCCGTGCATATGGCGGAGTACAAGCCTTACCAACTAGGCATCTTCATTCCAGGAACTCCGCTACGCCCCATGTTCACTCAAGGAGCAGTCCTTGACTCGTGGAATCCTCAGACAGCGGCGTTGCATCGCCGCCACACCCGGCATGCTAAGCATCCTCTATCCCCGCGACAGGCTCTGATTATCCTTTAGAACTGTTGATCTCTTCTTGTTCAAATATTTTTAGCGGTCTGATCATTGTTCGATATGCACTTTCGCACCATTCGACGGGACCAGCATCCAGCTACTACTTTTATTCCAAAACGGCACGCTTCTGATGTCTGGCGTTGCATACTTCATGTTCATACTATGATTACGGCGTTGATACCAAAGGGAGAATTGAGGCATATGCCCTCCCAGTTACATAGCGTAGGCTTTTTGATTTCGACCTACACCGGGTCTAGCGGGTAGAGACTACTCCAAGCATTCATAATTGCAAAGCAGACAGGCCACATTATTTCTGGGCTTAGCACAGGCCTGCTCTTCACTGTCTACTTGTCCATTCTGAGGTCTTGCATGACCCGACATGGTACAAAAATTAGCTAGCAAAAGTCTTAATAGACCAATGTTTGATACTCAAACTCTCAGATCAATGCCATCTCCCCCCATGACTCCCTACCCACTTTCGGACCCCTATGTCAGCGCAACCACCTCCAGCGCACTCGGAGCGCCCTCTCCTCCTCAGCTCAAAAACACGACCCGACCCGCCCCGCCTCGTCCGACCCAAACCAGCCGTCGCAGCCGAGCATGCAAGCCTACGAACGCGCACGCACCACACGCAGCTGCACAGGCCAGCTCGCCTGCCCTGCCGGGAGAAGAACGAGCGAGCGAGCGTGCGCGAAGAGCGAAAAGCGGGGTTGGTTTCCCGTGCGCGTGGCTTGACCGGGGTCTGGCGAAACATGCATATGGGGGGGTTCTTGACGGCAAAGACGGCACATGTACATCTCTATACTGTATTTGTTTACGCGGTCTACGAATGAAGAAGGGGAGACGAGTATGACGAGGTCGTGGTTGGTGAGTAGGGCGGGCCCTTGATTCCGGGGGGCCGGGGGGCGGGCGAGGACATGGACATGAAGCCGGGGGGTTGGAAAAGGCATGGGTTCATTTGTTTCGATTGATAAACGCCCATGTGCATCCCACGTTTCGTTTCCCTTTTGTAGGAATTCTCGGCAAGAGGAGAACACGAGGAGTCGAGTCTGTGGGTGGCGAGGTGCACCGCGAGACCGCGAGTGAAACGAAACACATGCACCACAAAGTCGTAATTGATGTAATCAGAGGCAGGGTTTAAGTATAAACGTCCTACAGAAGAGGTGCTTCCTGAAAGATGCCTTTTCACGACCAAAGTCGGCAGATCCACCATCGTTATCCGTCGTCAAGTCATCCTCAGATCCGTCCGAAACCCCATCCCCGTTGACAGCCCATGAACGCCCCATGACAGTTATCCGAAAAGAGAAACCCAAAGCCGGCTGTCTCTGCCGAAATCCCATAGCCATAGTAAGCGAAAGTCCATCACTAAAGCATCGATGAGAAACATAATCCAGTAACTCCCAGCCCATCCTAGCGAATGAGGACACTAGACACTGGTGCAACTTTCCAGGTTTTTTGAACAGCGCCAACACGGCAGCAATCGGTGGGAGAAAGTGTAAAAAGGAATGAGGAAGTGGGCGGCTGACCGCTCAAGGTATATGCATGTAAAGAGAGGCATACTTACAGTTCGAAAGAGATCGTTGGATGAAACCAGGATCAAAATCGAGATGATATTCGAATAGAGTACCATATTGGAAACAGTTTCCGATATCCGAAACGCCACCAAAAAGTCGTCAAGATCCGTCATCCGATAGTGAAGCCCTTTACCCGAAAGAACTTGTCGATATAGTAGAGTATTGGCCAACATTTGCTTATAGGGAAGTCGATGCGCAGTGTTCCCGAGGCATCCACAACAGACAAAAATGGGTAAGACATGAAGAGTGAAAGAAACCGGTCCAGAGGGGTATATGTGAGTCGACTCATGTTGTATAGAAAGACAGTGTTGAGATTCAGTCGGTGAAAACCAGTGTCAAGGTGCTTCCTGCCTTGACCGAAGCCTAGATACAATAAGTTAGTGGTTCTAGTTTGCAATTTACGTATGGACTTACTGTGCAGCCGGTATCGCCACATTGACTGTAGTCGTTGGAAGGGCCTTGGCAGTATTTGTGGATAGGGTCATATCTGCATTTGTTCTGGATTCCATCGCCGGTGAACATAACGGTGAAGTCGAGATTGGCTTTGGTCGTTGGAATGTTTTGACTCAGCGAAGAGAAGCCCATGTTCATGACTACATCGTCCCAAGACGTGCCAAAATTGAGTGGCGCCCAGTTTCCAGAAGTCTTGGTACGATCACCCCATGTACATGCCTCCTTCTCTGAAACACCCTTATTGTTGATGTAGTATTGAGCAGACGTGGGCTTGCCATCCCAGAAGTAGTATCCACCTTGTTTAGGATTGGCCAGCTCAGCTGTTACACCAGGACCGACGGTTAGGGGGATGGTCATGGACTCGGTGCCTTCATAATGTAAGAGTGTCGTTCTTGACATGCAAAGGTACTCTTACCTGGGTAGTCGGTACGGCAGATTGACACGGACTGTGAGAGATTGTTCTGAACTTTGACAGTCATGTTTTCAGAGCCCTTGCCGCAAAGAGTCTTCCCAAGAGAACCATCTGGTAATTCGAGTTTTCCATCTTCATTGCAGTATAGGCCACCGACGGATTGTTTCGATTTACCTTGCCTCTTCGGAAACGCCAGCTTAAGGTAAGGATTGGGGCAGCCATAAGAACAAAAACGTCCCGGGGTACAGCATGTACCATCGGTGCATGTCCCCATCGGAACTGTCATGATGTTGTCCATGCCGTCGGCTTGACTGTATTGAGGTTCCTGAATACCAATCCAGCCGCCAAGACCTTCGTTTAGAAGGGGGATAGCGCCGTAGCCGGTGGGGAATGCATCGCACGAGTATTTGCCATTAGGGAACTCCTTGTCGCAATCGGGGCAAGGACCGCTATGGTCGTCTGGAGGAGAGGGGGCCTGAGGTGAGGAATACAAGGGAACTGATGAGGACTCAGGCTCTTGCTTCACGCTCGAGCTCGAAGCGACGGCCACAGTTGATGCCTCAGCGGTAATCGGGGCTGGAGTAGGCTCTGGCTCATGCACGGTCACGGGCTCTGGAGGCGGCGTCGCGATTGGGATGGCGATAGAGGTTGATAGGGCGCCGTCATCTCCCCAGACAAGGGTACCATTCTGGAGACCTTGGCGCACGTCCTCCTCTGAGATTGGCTGGCCATTGAGCTCATACACGATCACAGTCTCGACGGGTCCTGGAAGATAGATGGCAGCCTCGGCAGGCTCACGCTTTGCAAGAGCGCGCCGCAAGTGACTGTGTCCATGGTGGTGAGGCTGTACCAAAGCCGTGGCGATGGTCGCAACCAAAGCAGCAATGAACATAAGCTTCATGTCGAGCTATCTTGGCGGCCCTACTGCCGTGACGTGAGGGAAGTCGCGACGAGACTTCGTTGCCCCATGGTCAGCCAGTTGAGCGGGCAAGGCAGAGGGCCCTGCAAGTACGGTGAAGCGAACTGACCTGTTACTTGCCCTCGAGAGTGATTGCACGTCGGAGGCTTCGAGCAACCGCAGACGAGCGACGGATTGGTTTTGTTGTTGTTTTTGGCTGGAATGCGAGCAGGCGCAGGACCAGGATGAATACTGTGAGAGGCCTAATGAGTGAACTGGAGATAAAGCTCCGGGTGAGGAAAGAAAGTAATAGGAGATGTGCGAGGCACGGCTGGGTCTGTCGTTTTGTGTCACAAGGTGGGTCGCGCGAGGAGAAACAAGAGACAGAGGGGCGACGAGAGTTTTGTTTGTTGCTGAGAGGCAGCCGCGCCAAGCAAGGGACCCACTTTCCGCTTGCTACCCCAGGGCCGAGCGTGGGTGAAGGGCGAGACAGAACTGGATATGAGATAGCGAGGTAGGGACGTACCTTGCGGTCGCTTCCCGTGAAGCTCTGTCCGCTGCGAATCTGGCCAACTGAAGAAAGAGCGAGCGAGTGAGGGGCACCAGGGCAATATTGATAGTGTGCACCGAACAAGGTTTAGAGAGCGTGCAAACAGAACATCCCGCAGAGAGAGAGAGGGAAAGAAAGCGGGAGCGAGCGAGTGTGCGAGCAAAAAGGAGGGACTTGAGGGCAAATGCTTTGGGGGAATATTAGATTTATCCAGGCAATAAGTTTGTATCATGGTTGCATCGGGCACGCAGCAAATCCCTTTTCACTCTCCATCGCTAGTGTTCTGTGCCACCTACGTGTCCCCAAATAAGTCGTATTGGGGACATAGTAGCGGGCTGTGAAATTCTCTCGAGCTGGGGCACGGCCGAGCCAGCAGCGACGAAGAGACGATCCAGCTGCTGTCAGTGCTCCGAGTGGCGTATGTTTTGCTAGTACAAGGGTAGAATGTTCCAATGGACTGCCAGTTGTGCAATGCGACCAATCGGTTCTCCCTTTGAGCTATGCAACCTGCTGCAGGTGGCAGCGTACCTGACGCTAGTCTATCCCTACGCCTCATTCCTCATCTGCGACATGCATTCGTGGAATGTCGCGCCCTGACGAGGTGGCGAAGCGAACATGGCCAGATCTGAGGCACAATCCTGTCCTACGCATTGTATTAGCCAAATTTCTGTTGGCCGCTTCGGATCGACAACTCAACTCGATCCCATCACTTTGGCTTAGACCAGAAGGCTGGGTTGCTACTACAGATTGCTCTCATCTCTCCGTTATGTTGCACTCACAGAGAGTCCAAGCAAGCCCGGCACTGCCATCGGGCACTTCTGTGTCGCGGAACCTCGAGATGCGCAATCAACTATAGGTCGTGCAAACGGAGTGAGGTTGACGTCGACGTTGGAAAAGTGCCGAACTAGACGCCATCGATGATCCGCTCAGGGGTTTCCCGCCTTGGCTTCGGCTTGCAGCGGATGCGCGCAGGGCAACGCACAAGGTTGGCACGTTCCCTTTAAGCCCTACGGAGGATGTCTTGTCCTACCATTAACGATGAATGAGCCTACCGGATTCAAGAGTTACATGAGCTGATATTACCCTTCATACCTCAGGTATACATATGTCATCTCAAATTCCCCTCAAGAGTCACCAGTGGGAAGATCCTGCCTTTCTTCAGCGACAGCAAGCTTGACCATCGCGAAATAATAACACAGCGCTACCTCGTTGTCAAAAGCTGAACACGGTGATCGAACAAGATGGTAAAAGCAATGAAATGCCTATACCCCCTCGCACTAGCCCCGAAGGTGCATACGCAAGAATCCGCTATCGAAACCCAGCATTCGTACAACCACACCTCCGCCGTGAAACAAATCCGGCATGTCGGTTCGTGCGTTGTGCTCTCACCATGCTCACGCTCACGAGGCCTCCACGTCAACGCCGGAGATAGTCTAAGACATGCATGAGTTACTCTAGACTATAGATGTCCAATTGCTAGTCAGCACAATCAATGTAATCTATCAAATTGCCTCAATCCACAGCCTCTCGCTGCTCTCAATCGCCGCATATTCTAATCTACCCTTCTTCCAATCCCCCACGCGCGCATAATCTTGGGAGCGACGACAGTACAGAGCGAATCTAAGTCCAAGTAGGTGAAGAGAATCATAGCACAGAGTAGACCCGTATGTCATATAAATATGTTGTGAATTGTGGGTTCGGGAGTGCAAAAACGCTCTGCTCCTCAATGCACGCCAAAGCTATGTTAATGTCTGCAATAACAAGGAACCGCCCGTATAGTGTACCCCATTTTAGAAACTGCCAACTCCACTGCGTTTCGCGCCGAGGGTCATGCTCAAACTTGCTGTAGGTAATTCGCAGGTACACTCCTGACACTTCCATCCCTCTCCACATCCGCCCAACCATCCCCAGCTTCCATGTTGATAAGTACAAATCGCTCCCCTTCTGCCATCGAATGCTCTGCATCGCTCTGGGCGGCATACTCGTACAATGCCTCGACATACTTGAGTTTCTTCGCACCCCGTTTTGGTGCCACAGCAGGGCCTTTCTTTTTACCGGCGGCAATGACACTGCCGCTTATCGAGGCGGACGACGCAGAATAAGTCGAGTCTGGGCGGTTGGAGGCCGGGGGTGTGAGGGGTTGGATTTCGACGTAAGCTGTAGGCACGAGGCCTTCATTGGAGCCGACACGGACTTTCGTCCAGCCGGAGCCGTCTATAGATAGTGAGCGAAAGTTTAAGTCGTAATGGTACTACAAGGGAGGCTCACCGTCAGGCTCCACTATTGTCACTTCCCTCCCGTCAGGAACTGTAAGTTCGCCATCGCCATTTTGCTGGTATGCAAAAAGCATTTTACCTTTTGGCTCAGTGGATTTTGCCGCGCCGACACTACTGGGAAGATCGATGCCGTCATCCGGTTTGACATACTGAGCTGGGGGCGGTGCGACTATACGATTCTTCCGGGAACCTAAGACTGGGGGTGGCGCCACTTTCCTTTCTGGGGGATCTTCTGTGGTCGGGGACATGCCTCCTGATATTGATCGATGTGCCGTTGCTGAAAACCCTGAACTAAGAGTGTTCATCGAATTTACCGTATCGCTCCGACTTATTCGTGACATATCTGATTGAGATCCAGCAGGGTTGCCATTTGCTGGTGCGGCGGTATGTGTAGACTTTTGTCGTTCTTCTTTGAGCTTCCTCCTATCTTCTTTACTCTGTTCACCAGGACAATCTGCGGGGACTTTGAGTTCACATTTGCTGTGACAAGTATATCCGCAATCGCGACAGTCGAATCCTTTTGCAGATAATCCCCAAATTCGATCGCCGCACAGATCACAATTGGTCGGGATCTTGAAAGTCTGCGACTTAAAGTTGTGGTTCCTCGCACCAATACTCAGGTCACCCACGGCCGAAGTGATGGTGGATACCTCGACCTCTGCATTAACCTTCAGCCGTTCCACCTCGTGCATGCTCTCTTGAATTGAAAATATAGCGCGGACAACCTCTACTTCATCTCTTTTATCTTTCCCTTCACGTATGTTTTCTCGCACTTTTTTGGCATTTTCCACTTCCTTTCGCTTCTTGTCCAGTTCGCGCCGGTGGTCTGTTAGCGAAGCTTTCGTTTTGGTGAGAACATTTCGAAGAAACACGGCAGCCGACTCATCGGTGGCAATACTACCGTCGTCCAGCCATACTGGACTCGGTTCGAATTGGAAATCTCCCGGTTCCTGCCAGGGACCGGCATTGTGTCTAACAAACATCATGGAGTCGAGTAAAGGGTTATTTCGGGGAATCTCGGCGGAGAGATGCTTTAGGTACTCAATACTGCGGGAGAGAGTCTGTGTCTCTATCTGTGCCGCTAACGACCAGATAGAATTCAGCTTGTTAACTCGTGTTTCGGATAGGTCTTGTAGGCTCTGTAAGTCGACTTAGTGGAGCTCATAAAGTCATAAATCTGAGTCTTACGTCTAGAAGCTCAGGAACATACTCGTGGTAGTACATCTCCTTCTGTTTGTTTGTCACGTTGATGTTAATAATGTAGGTGTTCTACTGAAGTCAGTTACGCAATGCGTGATTGTGGTCACATCATGTACCTTGACATTCCGCATCTCAACTTGCTGCTGCTCAAAAGCATTTCGTGCTTTCTGCTTCCCGTAGTCGAACGCACCGTCGGTCTTCTTCCGGCGATTCTCCACTTCTTGGCAAACGCTATGATACTTGCCCTTCTGCTTGTTCATGTCGGCATACGTGCTATCGCGCTCCTTCTCCAATTTTGCAGCGTAGTCTCCGTGAAGTTTCCGTAATTCTTCATATCGAGCGGCAAGGTTCTTTAAGGGGTCGGCAAGGTTGGTAATAAGAGCGCCGGCATATTGTTCGTGTTCAGAGGCTCGAGACTCTAGAGTGTTGAGCTGTACTCCCCAAGTCGTCATAGACGCGCTGGAAATTACGCCATGCATCAGCAGAATGCCCAAAGCCAGGATATCCTGTGGTCTTACCTTTCCAGTGAACCCGGGGTAACTGTAGGAGTATCGCCAACACTCAGGCTGCTTGTTTTTCTAGCCTTCTTCTCGAAATATTTCTTTGCCAGGGCGTTGAGCTTCGCAGAGTAGTCCTTCTCTATGGCGCTTCTTTCTCGGTAAAATTGCTGAATGTCGTCCAGCCAGGCGATGCCGCCGGAGACCTGAAGTCCCTCCTATTAGCATGTAGGCATAGAAGCGGGGGCGGGAGGAAGCCGGAAGCGTTGCGCCTGCGCCGTGGCAGTAAATAGGGAGATAGCGAGCCATACCCAGGCATTGACGTTCTTGAAGCCATCCTGGGGAATTATCCGTGTCAGTTGAGGCTCCGCGGCAGAGCACGGGGGTGTCGCGCACCTTCAATTCAGCTCCGAACTGGGGGGCAATGTCGACCTCCATTCTTCAGTAGCAGCAAGGGGGTAGGGGCTATAGGCGCAGGCGGCGTGCCAGACATGGAGGAAACAGAGACGCCTGGGATGGGGTGGGAAAGGGTCCGCGGGCGGCGCTGGCGGAGTTCAGGTGTAGCCCAACCTTGGAATTAGTGGGGGGTGCTTGGCTGACAAGCAGTTACGGCGGGCGGTGCACGCCAAGGAAGACTGGAGTCCCGGAGGATTGCTACACCAGCGTCAGGGCTGGATACGTACGAATATAGACGACGAGCGGGCTGAGATGCTCAGCATTGCTTCGAGACAGAGGCACCAGGCCGCGCATCCACTCCTCGACCAGTTGCAGTGCTCACCGCTGCCTAAAGCGGCCTAGCTCACCGCCTGGAGTTTCCCCACCATTTATTTCGTGGTTGAGCTGTTGACTTTTGCTGGTACTCGACCCCTCTATTCATTCACTCACCCATCCTTCGCCCATTGACCCTGTGTGCTATTAACCTGCGCACTCACCCTCCCCCCATCACCTCACCACCCATCGCCTCACCACATCGACTTTGCGGCCCCATTCTTCTCTGCTCGCCCACCCACAAACGGCTTCACTTACTTGTCTCCACTTCATCTCGAGGTCAACACCGCAGCCCTGGGCAAGCCCACACACTCGCCGCACCCCATCGCCTTTGAGGCCCCATTCTTCTCGGCTCGGCCGCCCACAAAGAGCTTCATTTACTTGTCTCCACTTCACCTCGAGGTCACACCACAACCCTAGGCAAGCCCACACTCGCCGCACGAATCTGACAATCCAACCATCCGCAACACCCTCGACAGCCTCGTCATGTCGTCGTCCGAGGCCCCCGCTGCCGTAGGCGTCCCCGCAGAGACCGCACCCACAGAGAGCGTCGCCGCCGCCGAGGTTGGAGCTGCGCAACTCGATGGAAGCGGTCCGCCAGGAAACGGCTCTGAGCTCACAGAG
Source organism: Melanomma pulvis-pyrius CBS 109.77 (assembly GCA_010093585.1). Taxonomy (NCBI): domain Eukaryota; kingdom Fungi; phylum Ascomycota; class Dothideomycetes; order Pleosporales; family Melanommataceae; genus Melanomma; species Melanomma pulvis-pyrius. The sequence continues at coordinate 17,688 of MU002134.1, forward strand.
ACCGAGGCCGAGGTCGAGGTCAAGCTGGCAGACTTGCAAGCTGATCCGAACAACCCCTTATTCTCCGCCAGATCTTTCGAGGAGTTGAAAATGTAAGAGCCGCCTTTTGAATCGAGCTGTCCATATCTACAGGCGTCCCATGCTGACTTTCGCAGCTCCGAAGAGTTGCTCAAGGGCATCCACCAAATGAACTTCCGCAAGCCGTCCAAGATCCAAGAGAAGGCTCTGCCGCTACTCCTCATGAACCCGCCTCATAACATGATTGCGCAATCTCAGTCTGGCACTGGCAAGACCGCGGCTTTCTCTCTCAACATACTATCCCGAGTCGATCTGAGCCTTGTGGCTCCACAAGCTCTGGTACTGGCTCCGAGTCGCGAACTTGCGCGCCAGATCCTCGGAGTCATCACTCACATGGGCCAATTCATGACAGGCTTGAAGACGCTGCCTGCGATTCCAGACCCCTCCAAGCGTAACACGCGATTCGAGGCCCATGTTCTCGTCGGCACTCCTGGAACCGTCATGGACATGCTGAGGAGAAAGCTTATTAACTCCTCGACTATTAAGATTCTAGTCCTCGATGAAGCAGATAACATGCTGGATCAACAAGGACTCGGCGATCAGTGCACACGTGTGAAGGCGTAAGTCAACTTGATATAATGCATATCGGATAGGTACTAAATCATATAGGCTGTTAAACAAGAATATCCAGACTGTCTTATTTTCTGCTACCTTTCCACCCCATGTCATTCAATACGCCAACACATTCGCACCACAAGCCAACGTGCTAACTCTGGCACACGACGAACTCACCATTGAAGGCATCAAGCAACTATACATCGACATCGACAAGGATAATGACAAGTTTGCTACTCTCCTTAAGTTTTACGGCCTCATGACACAGGCTTCCTCTATTATCTTTGTGAGAGTAAGTAGCCTCTATCTGTCAAACTGCATCCCCAATGCTGATCAATGCTAGACTCGAAAAACCGCCGAGGTACTCGAGCAGCGCATGGTACAAGAAGGACACAAGGTTGCACAGTTGAGCGGAGCACTCGAGGGACCAGAACGTGACCGAATCATCGATCAGTTTAGGAGTGGAGAGGCCAAAGTTCTCATTACGACCAACGTGCTCGCTCGCGGTATCGACGTCCAATCGGTCACTATGGTCATCAATTATGTACGTTCACTATGTTGCTGGAGTTTTATACAGGCCACTAATTAATACAGGATGTCCCAACTATGCCGGATGGCAAAGGAGCGGATCCGGAGACATACCTTCATCGAATTGGTCGAACTGGTCGGTTCGGCCGTGTAGGTGTGGCCTTGACCTTTGTACACGACAAGCAAAGCTGGCAGCAGCTTAATTTCATTGCCTCGTACTTCAAGACGGATCTTCATCCCATCGACACTAGCGATTGGGATGCGGTAGAAGACATGATCCAGAAGGTTATTAGGAGCTCTCGTGCCGGAAAGAGCACAGAGGAGATGACGGCTATCATTACCGGCGAGGCCTGAGCAAGAAAGGAAGACCGGAACGGGCAACTTTAGGCTGAGCCTGTGGAAACTGGTGATAAACTAAGAGATGGATTCTAACCATGGCTCTTGCGAGGGGATATACCAAGACGGAATCGAAGTGACTGGACAAATTTGGCTCATCTTGCCGCAGCCTCTGCGTTGCTGGAGATGAGTGGTATCGTCCTCGAGGCGAATGCTCTGATAGCAAATATATATGCATCCATGTAGAAGAGGGTCTTCAGATAGGATAGATGCACTCAAAACTCTGAGATACCCACAACCATGCCATGATCAATGAGCTAGAAAACGAGCCATATTCCCTTGCAATTAGTCAATTGGTGGTGGTGCTAATAGAAGCAGTTAGACCGAGGTCGGAGCGAAGCCCCGGCGCAGAACCATAGATGGTTCGGTTTCGACAAGCACCCACGTGAAGGCCCACAAAACTGGAGCTCTCCCCTCAGTTCAACCACGCCCGCGCGCGGGGAAACGTGCCATCGTTACAGCTCTCTCTTTTATAAAATATACAACCTATTATTTCAGCCCCCAATCGTGTCAGAAACCCCCTCTATAGCGCAGTCTCACCTTGGTGGTCTTCATAGTACCTTATAGGTCAGTTTGCTCCCGACGTTCGTGCGGCGATTGCGTCAACGGGGCGCGCGAGCACGTTATCCTGCACTACAGGCCCACCAGAGGTGCTACGACCTTGCCGTGACGCTTTCGCCCAGGGCGTCCTTGTCGGCGACGAATTACGGCACCACGGGAGAGACGTGAGGACCTGGCTAATAGCGAAAATGCAGCAGATCGAGACGCCACACCTTCCGGCTGCTGCGGGCCCGCCGCAATGGGCCAAGACGCAGACAATGACGGAAGATTGAGTGACCAAAATGCTGGGACTAGGAGGGACCCAATGTGTGCGACGGAGACACAGATACATTCGAGCACGGAGACAGTTACGCATCCAGAGAGTGTTTTTGAGCAGAAAAACGGCTCGTTCCTCCCTGCTGAACGACTATCGCCATTGACGCCGCATACACCGAGCACGACGACGGGCATGTCCTCCTCCCGCAAACGCACCGCGCGGGGCGCCTCAGACGACGAGTCGGCGCCGATAATACGGCATGCGCAGGATGGAGCCAAGGACTACCAGTCCATCTCGCCGTCCATTTCTGCGCGGACCAGTGGTGCGGAGAATGCGGCTTTGGGGTCCGTGGACCACACCAGGGGAGCTCAGGAGGCGCTGCAGAGAGAGGCTGCGGAGAGAGAAGCCGCGGAGCAGGAGAGGAGGGAGGGCGGGCGGTGGAGGAAGTGGGTGGATAAGTATGGGAGTGTGGAATTGGAGAATAAAGGGAGTGTTGCGAGGGACCATTTGGCGCTTGGTATGTACCAATCCTACTCGTTTCCTCACTTGTATCCCTCCATTGTGGACCCAATTCATTCCCCTATGAAAATCAGAGCCGGCTGACGATGTGAGCAAATACAGAACGTACCTTCCTCGCCTGGCTCCGCACCTCCCTCTCCTTCGCCAGCATCGGCATCGCCGTAACGCAGCTCTTCCGCCTCAACACCACAATCTCGAACAATAGTTCCTCCACCTCGTCCGACTCTTCCAATTCCCCGCAAGCGCGTCTCCGCCACGTCGGGAAACCACTCGGCGCCACCTTCATCGCAATATCAATACTCATTCTGTTCATTGGCTTTCATAGATATTTCGAGGCCCAGCATTACGTTATCCGGGGCAAGTTCCCGGCGAGCAGGGGGAGTATCCTATTTGTAAGTTTGGTGGCGGGCGGGCTGATTATTAGTTCTTTGGTCGTTATTCTTGCGGTGGCGCCGGGTGCGTTTGAGAAGTAGGGCGTTTGGTGGATGGGAGGATTGGAGAAGATTATAAAAGAGAGAGAGAGAGAGAGACTGAAATAAGTCCCAAGCGACATGTATGCCAACATCTGCAAGCGGCATCAGACATCCACGCCCGGTCTGTCCCAGACTCGGGACAGTTGGATTCGAGTTCTGGTCCATTATTCCGCTGGGCACGCAGTTTTTGGATATTGCATGTTGGCAGGCGTTGTGCTGGGCATTAGCGTTTGGCGTATTGGCTGTCCTTCTGTTACGCGGATACCTTATGAGTTGGGGGCACTTTAAAGTTCGAATATTAATATTGCTATACCCATTGATTCAATTGCATGTACAGTCTGGCGTATGGACGCGTGCGAGTAAAGACTTTCGTACGTGGGACGTACGTGATGGTGTAGTTGGTAATGGGAAGAGCATACCCCATCCCATCTTGAGAAGGCATCACCAAGTTCAATGACGTAGGTCGAGCTCACACACGAGACGGAAGAGTTATTCTACTAATCTGACTGACATTTCCTACATATCAACCCCTCATCTTGCCCATAGTCCGTTTCCCAGCAGGCTGCAGATGATTCGAGTTCTAGAGATGACGCTATGTAGTACAACCAACAATAACTAACACGAACATTCCAAGCGGCTTCGGCATCAAGCATGTGATAATAGCAAAACGCAAAACAGGCCGGCCCGTAACGCCGCCCAATGACCACCAGAAAGGTTGAACGCCGTATGAAGAGTAGGGGAAACGCGGTTACTCGTTGTAATGATATACCTAGGCAGATGGTTAGATGTGTGCGTATTAAAAAATAAAAGAGGTCGCGTTTACAAGATAATTTGGAAGGCCAAAGCTCTCCCAGTTTAGGCGGTTCGCCATCTTCGCGAAGCCCTCCGTCTCAATAAGGTGGTAGAACGCAAATGGTGGGAACATGGCTCCATCTCTGTGCACCTCGGCCTTGACTAGCAGGGCGGCTCCCCCAACGCCGTCCAGCTTCACTTTCGTTCCTGGATCCGCTTGAGGATCATACATCTTGCTCATCAGGCTGCGATATGTCGCCATCTCGGCGTAGCCCTCGAGCAGAATATCGTCTTTTCCCATCTTGGACGCCATATCTCTGGCCGTCGGGCTGTCGATCCAGTTGTTGAAGTCGTAGCCCCGGATGTCATTCTTCTTCTCTTCTTCGTTATAGAAGCGCTGGAAGCAGTTCGGCGCGATAATGGGCACGTCGTATGCGGCCAGGTCCTGGATCATCGTGGGCGGGAATTCGATTATGTCGGCGTCGAGCCACAGCACCCACGAGGTCGTTGGGCCCATTGTTGTGAAGAGCAGCGAGTTGCGCGCCTTGGCCATAGCTGCCCGTCGCACCTTCTGGTTCTCCATCTTGTGTCGCTCGGCCTCGCTCTGGGATTGCAGTGGGGACTCGGTGTCCTGTCGCAGGATGGTGATGCTGGCGAAGCGCTTGGTCTTGGGCCCGCTTTGGGTCTTGGTGACCTGCGCCTGCAGCTCCGAGTAGGCGGCGTTGCCCTCCTTCGTCTTGGGGATGATGAAGCCCAGCGAGACCAGGTCGTGTGGGTAGCTGATCTTCAGCAGATTGTCCCAGTATTCTTGATAGAACTTGGCGAGCGGCGTGAGGATCAGCACCGTCTCGCTGTTCTCGATCGGGGTCCGCGTGTTGGTCAGGTTGTTCATGTAGTAGTGCACGACGGGCGGCGCGGGCGGTGGCTCGTTGGACTTGGACTTGCGGAAGGGCAGCGACGGCGGAGACAGCACATTCGAGGCCGTCTCGCCGGTGGCGCGGTTCGCAGTGGCCGGGGCTCCATCGTTGCTGGAAAAGAAGAAGACGAAGAAGCCAATGCACAGGATGCCGGCGAGGACGAAGGTGATGGGGTTCTGGCGGCGTAACGAGCGTGGGGTAGGCATGGTGGGCGGGGGAGAGCAGGCGAACCTAGGTTGCCAATAAATGGGGTTGTCTATAAATCGAGCATCAGAAGTGAAGATGGAGCGGGTGGTGAGGTTTGAGGACGCTGGATGCCGGCCGCGATCGTCGCGCAAGGGGTGCTGAGATGTGGCCAAGCGGGCGGTGGCCTCGGAAAGTTGACGGGCGTCGGCGCAGAGTGGGTGCGAAGAACCGGACAGGACGGACGCGTAGCAGAGCAGACCGAAGCACTGAACTACAAGGGCAGACGTCAGGAGGGCCAACTCGTGTGCATCTAACGACGCCCTTGCCGGCGATATGCAGCCCCAAGTCGTGGGCGGCGGCTGCTGACTCATCCCCTTTTTTGTCTTGGCGAGAAGCTTGACGGCGGCCGGCGGGGCCTCGCGAGGGCAGCCACCACGGCCAGCGCGCACCGCCATGGTCAATTGAGCCTCAACCCATGCCTCCGTGGGTCTCCCGGCAATGGCACGTCCTGAGAGCCGCTCGCGCTGTCGCCAACACAGTGTGTGGCCTCCAGCGACACGCGAAGCCCGCATGTGTGCCAACATTGCGCTCGTATGCGCAGAAATCGTCCCAGAAGGCTCCTAGAGCTCCGGGGACGAGCACCCCCAATAGTGCCATCATAGTCCCCAGCTCCGTCTCCGTCACTGTCAGTACAAGCCTGTGCTCCAATGTTGCCATACCGAAGCTAACTCGACATTGCAGCCCGAGGACCTCATACACCACATTAAGCCCATTAGCAAGCAGCTCTTCACCAAGGACCACCGCTTTGCTGTCTTCTTCCTGACTCCGGCATTTGCTACATGGCTCCTCGATGACCGCACGTTCGTCCATAAGGCCCTTAGCCAGCTCTATCAAGAATTCATCAAAACCACCCGCTCCCCGGATGTCGAGATACACGCGCTCTGTGCTGTAGTCGACAAGCTACCAACGCCACAGTACATCGAAAACTTCAGCCAAATCAAGCATGTTGGAGCAATCAAGGACACAGCACTGCGCCGCACCAGGGCGCCACCGACATGGGATGTTGGGCACGAGGGCATGGCGTATACAACTCTGCGCTTCTCTGATTCTGTGCAGTCGCCACAACCAGCTGCAGATGCAGGGGGCTCGATTAGCTTCCTCACTTCCGAAGGATCAGAAAAGGAGGGATTCTACGGGAATACGCTGCGGCTTCCGCTCGCCAATACAGTTTTTCAGACTGGCTCGCCTACCACAATGACGCACTCTACTTGGAAGCGAGTGAAGGAAACCAGAGAGCTCACGCTCGAATCAAAAGAGAATCTGACTCATCATGGAATACGTCTTTATCGACAGAAGTCTACCTCAGCGTCGGCCTCTGCGATAGCCATCCCCCTAGTACCATTGTGTTTTCCGCGCATCGTCGAGGCTAGCATGGGTAACATTCTTCGGCAGATCTCCAAACCAGGGCAAACAGAGCCTATGCCTGCTTCACAAGAGTTGGAGAGCCTTGTACCCCAATACCATAAATCCAGAGGGGAGCCGCCACAAGCCATATCCGTGTGGGCCCTTTTGATCCCGAAAGAAACATTGCGCTTCGTTCTCCGCGAAACACGGCGCATCCTCAAAGGTACGCATGGCAAGAACGGAATCGATGATTCATCCCCCACCTCCGACGTTTGGGAAGCTCTTTGGAAGAACAACCCGACTATTTGGAGCGAGCTTGTGCCGCTCGCGCTTACAAAAGGCGCTCGTCTCCACCGAGTCTTGAGCGGTGGTGGAGGATGGGGAAAGAAAGCAGGCTTGCTATCTCTCGACCCAGCCGTCACTAGTACCGAGTCTGAGTCGTCGACCTCGCAGAAATTTTCGGATCGTCTTGACGGACCAGGAGACCTTTCGTCAGCACTTCACCCAGTGGCCCACCCTGGAGACTCTATTCAATTCTTTGTTTCCCCGAAGGCGCCAAGTGGATACGCAGGTGATTCAAACGCAATCACCGGGAAGCTCAAAGAGCTCACGAGCCTGCCAGCACCGTGGAGGTGGGAGCTTGGTACAATTCCAAGTACAATAGATTCTATTCAAGCAAGCTCATGGCAGCATGACGCTTCTGAGTCCAAAGATATGTTTGTGTTCAGGAACAGTTTCGGGGCTTTGGCGGAAGGGGGAATGTATCTCAAGCGCCAATTCCATCTGGAAATGCGTGACTCGTTGTCGGTTGTTGGTGGGACCAAAGTCGATGTACCTTTCTCTCGTTTCTCTTCTGTCGACTTTGTGGTAGATAAGAAAGGGGCAGTAGGTAGTCCGACACTAAGGATCAGGCGTATTTACAAAGATAAGAACGAGGAAGTAGGTAGCCCCACTTTGAAGATCAAACGTATATACAAATGATCTAATAAAATCAGTCTGTATCTACTCAATCCTCTGCTCAAATCTTTCGCAAGTACGATAGTGATGGTCCTTTGGTAAGTATTCCCGTGGTCTCCTCTTCAGCTAGTTGCTGATGCCTCATAGGCAACAGATCTATACGAAGATTGGGAACTTCCACTACTCAGTCAGCCTGCCACGGGGCCTTCATTGGCTAGCAGAAAGATCCATGCAGACCCAGTCCGGAAACATCCATCACAAGCTCCTCTACTCCCTCTAGACTTTGATGGTGGGCCCGAAACCGCGCCGATGCGCACCATTAATGTATCAACCGCATCTGCCAACGCCCCCAAAGAAGATCGACTCGCATTTATTCGAAAATACACAGTCTCGACGCCTGATTCTATACACTGTGCAGATGGTCTACGTAGGACGCAGAAAGCGATCCAACGCCTGACTACAGAGTTCCGGACGCTCATGGCTACCATACGCCAGCGGCGCCGGGAAGACAAGCCCTTAATTATTCGGAAATTCCCAACCTTGCTGTCCGAGGCTGCGTCCCTTGAGGATGATGTCCTCAAAACGCAGGAAGAGGTTCGACGTCAACATGTAGAGATCCGGACAGCCATGAAAGACACAGACGAACGGGACCACCAGTTTCGCCGGCCCTATGCCGAGTTGGTAAATCAGCTTGCACACCAGGCCGACCTCTGCGACGCTCGGCTTTGCGACCTGCAGACGGACTTGAAAACCGTACTCGACGGCATGACACGCCGCGTCATGGCGACTTTAGGGGACAAGAGCACACGCAGGCAGAGAACAGAGAGATTGGGATCGAGCACGCCAGACCTCATACAACGGGCTCCAAGTGCGGATCTGCGCCGCGCTTTGCACAAGCCTTCCCCGCGCGCCCATGTCCGCATCCGCTACACCCTCGACAAGCCTCCCATCCGCCTGGCTCGCAAATCGGCCGGCCCGGTTTTCCGGCGTGTCGCGGGGAGGAAGGGGTTGGTTAGGGGGTATGAGAGTGAGAGGATGTGGGTGAGACGGTTTTTGGGGATGAAGCGGAAGGTGAGGGGGCCCAGGGTGGTGGCTGGGGAGGAGAGGGCGAGGAGAGTGGTGGGGCTGTCGGGTTTGGAACGGAGGAGGGTAGAGGGGAAAAGGTTGGTTGAGACAGTTGGTAGCTGGTTGGGGGTGGGGGTGGGGGTGGGTAGGGAGGATGGGAATGGGGAAAAGGGTGATGGCGGAAGTAAGTAATGTGCATATGTATATAGATGGTATCGTGTCTTTGGTTTGTATGCATACTTTGGTGTTTGGGAAGATGGCACTTCTACCACATGCCTTCGTGTCGGGCACTTAGGAAACTGATGTAAAATTGGGTACAAGCTAGGCATCTTGAGAAAGGGTGACTAGTACAGTAAGTGAACAAGAATTGTACACATAGTGTGTGAGAGTGAGGTGTCTCCATAGCACCAAGAAGTAGATTTTACCCTAGTGCTTCTCAAATCACTCAACTCAACAGTGCTTACTATTCGATATCAGGTATATTCATAGAAAGAGGGAGATAGAAAGATGGTGGGCTAATATTTACGTCTACAGATTTTCCCTCATTTGTCTTCTACCTTGGGGGGGGTTTCTTTTACATTGCTCTTTGTTTTCTTTGTTGTAGTCGTGCCCTTTTAATCTTTTTCTTGTCTTCACATCTACTCCTACATAGCCATCTAGTGAACTCCAATAAGGCACGTCATCTATTTCCGGGTCTCACATTTCGAGGAAAGTCTCAATAGGCGGTATGTTAGCCGGATTATCTCGTTTTTGTCTTCTTGGACGGAAACGCGATCAACTGCAGGCATAATACAACTCTCCTCGTCATTCCCTAACTTTCTTCGCACCGTCTACTCTGTTAGCGGATACAAATGTGCTGTATTTAAAGTCTACATGTCTAAAGTTCATCTGTACCATACACTGGATCTATAAACTTGATCTTTTGAATTGGGGCTTATGCGTACCCTTGGAATTATAGTCCATCCCACGGTTACACTTCTACTACACTAAGTTCTAAGATCAGAGGTTTGTGAAAGGGAACATGATAAGCAGCATCTGAGAAAATGGGCTACGAAATACCGACGTAAGTAGACACATCAAAAGTTTCGTAACCGCTAACGGACAATCGCACATCCCCTAGACTCTAAGCACATATGTATAAACCTCTTCCCTCTCCCTAGCTTCTTTCTTTACAAAACAACAAAAGCTCGAGACTTTGCTCTCTATACCCTGAAGCTGGTATTGCTGCTCACTTGAAACTTGTTTTTTGTGACTTGTAATACAAGAAACGGAGTACGAGGAGTGTGACGGAGTTGTCCGGCGGCCCTTCTACTAAAAACCTGCCACGAGAAGAAGAAGGACGACGACGACGATGACGATAGATGAGCAACATCCAGACACGGCATAGAATATGATCGCTGCGAGCTAGGAAGTGCACTATTCCGTCAGGCCAAGTTGTAGGCACAAGGCACTGAAAGCAGGACAACGACAGTCTATGCATCATAACTCCCCCTTCCCCACTCCTCTGATCCTCACATAATCTATAGGAAGATATAGTACTGCAGCCATAGGTGAAGTTCCTTACATACGACCGATGTAGCTATAAAGACTACCTAGGCTAACGTTTATAGAGAGGCTGGTGGTTGGATTCCTAGCTCGCTACAGCCAGAATATTCAGTTAGGAAATACTGAGATGAACGGTGCCGTCGTATGCCTGTTGCGCGATATGATTGATGAGACTCACAAATTGTAGAAAACATATGTTACCCAATGATGATATGTACGTGAACATTCACAATGAGCCATTCTTAAAAGGAATCATCATAAGCAGCACGCATCAGTCATCACCACGTTCGTCTCCATCACATATGGATGTGAGTATAAAGCAGCACACAAGAGTATGATTTTCTATATTTTCCTACGCAACCCCAAATACGTAACCCCTAAGAAGCCAAATAATCCCATGGACATAACTAGATGCTCATTCTAGAAGACTGCCGGGCGAAGTTGGAAGTGCACCCTCAAAAACTCGAGAGTCATTGCGGGTTCTAGGCAAGGGCGTCCAAGTATCCGTCGCACACACCATGCCCCATGGGAAGGCCTAGTACACTGATAGCGTACAAAGTCCAATGAAGCGACTGCAATTCTGAAGGCGTACACCTCGCCAGGCGCCATCTCACCCTCCTTTGTTGCCTGGATGTTTCCATCGCTGGTGATATAGTGAGGTAGAGTTGGTGTCTGAGACAAGGTAGTACCGTACGATCGAGCCTTGATACAGGCTGTAGGGTGGGGTGATTTTCAATGTCGATGTCGAGACTTAGATGTCAATGATGGCCATTCTACATCTTTCAGGGCCAAGCTCTGACGTACTGTCGGAACCAAGGGAAGATCCTCGGAGGTCGAGTGCGTCCTTCCAGGCCTGGTGGATGAGAAGAGTGTGCGTCAAAGAGCAATGTTGGCCGATTTTGAAGACTCAATCCTACAATCTGCGACACGTCAGAACGAATCAGTCGTAATTTCCGCCGCCACCAATTTGGCTTGCAAAGGCGGTCGAAACACTCCGCGCGTCGTCATCGTCGAACCCACCCAGTGCGCCGCGTATTCCACGGTTCCCACCGAATCCACTGGCTAGATTATCGGTACGTCGAGTAGACTCCACGAAGCGATTCAAGCGGTCAGACTGGCTCAAAGACGTAGGTTTACTGTAGTCATTGAGACTCAGCCCAGTGAGGCTGATACCTCCAGGACCATCAGCGATGCTGCTCCTCGTATCGGTCAACTCGCTCGCAGCAACAGATTCGCCCGCAACGCTGCCTGCAATGCCATTCCCTTTACCCTTTAATCCTCCAGGTCCGCGACCCGGAACCGGCCAACTTTCCTGGAAGTTGGAAAACATTGGAGGATAGTTGGAAGACACACCAACACCGCCAATGGCGGATGAATGGACCGATGACACATCATCAGGGATGTAGCCAACGATGGACCCGTTGTCGTTGTACTCCTGGCGAGTAGGTTTGCTTCCATTCCAGTTTCCTTGGCGACCGGAGGTCATTGCGCTGGCATGCTGGAAAGCCATTTGGTAACGTTGAGGGCCACGGTATGTCTGCTTCGGGCGGCTAAACTGTAAAAGTGATACCTGGAGGTTTGTCAATGGCCCCTCAACGAGACAATTGCGTTCTTTGAAATGGAGGAGGAGATAGTGCCATAGAGGATGCTTGGAGAGAACCTTGGGATTTCCTAGAATGACAAGACCATACTTGGCTCGAGTGAGGGCGACGTTGAGACGACGAGGGTCGCTTAAGAATCCAATGCCTTGGTGGTCGTTGGAACGGACACAGGAGAGAATAATGAAGTCTTTCTCACGTCCTTGGAAGGCATCAACTGAAGCTACCTCAACTTCCTTGTAGTTCTCCTTTTTGAAGCTACCAGTTGCCTGCATGGAACTGACAACGTAACTGCGCTGGCCCTCATACGGGGTAATAATGCCAATATCGCCCGGTTGAACACCTGCCTTGAAAAATCGAGTAACGATCTTCTCGACATTCGTGGCCTCGGTCCGATTGAGGTAGGAAGTACCGGATGCCGAAATCTCCTCGGCACCAATGTTGGACCAGAACATCATTGGATTGTCAGCAACTGGCCAGGGAAAGTCGACCTCTCGACGGACTCGATCTTGCATCGTGACACCGTTCTGGAGAGAGCCTTCATAGAACATGTTGGATGGGAACTCGGATAAGCAGGGATGCATGCGGTATTGCACTTGTAGTCGGATCGGGGAACACCCAAGAATGACCAGACGCTCAAAAAGAGACTGATTCAATCCGGCCGTGGCAGCCTTCTTATTCATAATGACGGGTCCAAGCTGTTGATGGTCACCCACAAGCACAACTTGCTTGCACCCAAGTACTAGAGGAATCATACACTCGGGCTCAGCGGACTGCGTCGACTCGTCGATCAAGACGGTCCTGAATTTCATCTTCGACAGACGAGGATCACCGGCACCCACGCAAGTACAGCAGATGACGTCGGCGGCACTAAGAATTTCTCGTTCAGCAGCTCTGGTAAGCTGCTTGAACTTCTTTTCGTCCTGACTCGAGAGTTCACCAACATCGGTCTTGAGCTGGTTCAACTTGTTGAGCTCCACGTTGGTGTCGTTCATACGGACTTGTTCATGAAGAGAGAGGAAGCCGACTGGTGATTCCACATCCTCCCTAGACTTTGCCGTCACGCGCACAGTTTTCAACCCGGTGAAATGGATCCGTTCGCATAGCTGGTCCACGGCGACGTTCGAGGGGGCACAGACTAAGATCGGGCCGCCACCAATTTTGCACAAGTGGTAGATGATGGTGGCTGATGTGACTGTCTTTCCGGTACCTGGGGGACCTTGGATCAAGCTTAATGGCTTTTGTAGCACACTCTTGACAGCGTTAATCTGACTGGCGTTCAACTCGGGAAGGTTCGGGACGCTGAATTTCCGGGGCATTTGCGTCTTCATGGGGGCAGAGGCAACCTCGTGCCCAAGAAGACGGTGGAAGATGTAGCCCGAAACACTCATCTCGTCGATGGCAAACGTCTTCATGGCGTGCTGCATGCGGTCGAAGGATGTCGCCTTCCAAACATAATCGGCACTGAAGTTGTGCGTGCACTCGGTAGGAACGGATTTGTGGTCGCCCTTGGTTCGCAATTCTATCGTGACTTCGTCGGACTGATTGTTCGGGATTTTGATGACATAGCCAACGCCTTCCCAGTGCGGGCGGAGCTCTCCAGTATATCGTAGCCGCATCTCGTCTCCGACAGCAAGTTTCACATCGCCGAGCTCGAGCTTTGGGAGAATGAAGCTAGCCGTGTGCTTGTTGTTGAGAGCCATATCCCATCGCACGACGAGCTGGTCCTGAGACTGGGATTCCTTGAGTTTGCGATCGTAGTCGGCTTCAATCTTGACCAAGGGTCCAAACACGTTCTGGTATTGAAAAGCATCATCGTAGCGGAGTAGGACCTTGGCAATCACCTCCTCTTGACCAGCGCCCTTCTCCAGATCAGCAATCGTAGCATTCGCATTGTCCTTCCACAGCTCCTCTAGCTTGGCGATCATCTGTGGGCTGAGGTGGCGGGCGCGGAGTTGCTCCTGGTCGGTTGGCGCAGGGACGAGCCACGAAAGGAACGAGCGGTCTTCAATCAAGGGCTGCCAACGCGAGGTATCCCAGTTCATGTCCTTCTGTGAGGGCATCGCGGCACATGGCTGGCGGCACAACAGCACCACAACCGTATCTGACTTGGCCGGGATGAATCCAAGTAGGAAGACGTTCTTAGTTCCGCAGTTATAACATTCTAGAATAGTGTCGCCCAGTGAGGACAGTGGGTGCAGCTGGACCTCCTTGTGGCGAGCGCGGACCAGATGGTTGATAATGTGCGAGGACGACGTGTTGCCGCGTGCACTACAGAACCACTTGTTGCAGGCGAGGCACTTGACGACGCTGCCGGCATTATGGATGCCGCAATAGCTGCAAAAATATCTTAGTAACCGTAGTATATGCTGTGCCGCTCCACACACTACTTACGCGCAAGCATGAGCAGGGAGCTCGACGTCCTCCTCCGCGTGCATACCAACCTTGCCGTTTACGCCGTCCACGGGCATGCTGACCATGCTCTCCATGTCATCGTCGTCGTACACGTCCGTCTCTTCATCGTCGTCCATACGCCGCCGCCGCGACCCCGTCAACGTGCCGCGGGAGAGGTCGCCATCTAGGATGCTCTCGTCGTCGGCCGCGCCGGCGTTGATGGTCGCCGCAGAGTCGGACACTAGGTGGTTGCCCATGTGGGTAAATGCGCCCTCCATGGCGGATGGTGGAGCGCGGATTTGGCGGTTGTAGGAATTTCTGCAGCGCAGTGGGGGAAAGTTTTGGGGGGCAAACGGTGCCGGAGCAGGAGGCGGAACGGAGAAGGATCAGTTAACCATTTCCAGCGCCAGCGGCGAGGTGCACAGGCTGGCTGTGCGCGAGATGGAGGAGGTGGGGAGGGGCGGGACGATGTTGAGGATGTTGAAGACGGTCGCCGTGCAGTTCAAGGTGGGCTGCTCGGAATTCTCAGAAGCTCGGACCTCTTTGCCTTGGCATGAACCGAGTGGAAGTCGCTGAAGTCAAATCTTTTCGCTACATCACCATTCATCACCAGTTCCCCCGGCTGAAGCTCACCATCACCACCATCATCGTCAATAGACGTGCTGCCTAGCTCACGCGCGTTCATAGCGCGATCTCATGTGATGTGTCCTTAGCCTACACGCTGCATGTTAGAGGCGTCGTGGTATGACCACACAGCTATATTCATCCAATGACTTCAACTTTCCGTCTCATGTCAGGCAGTAGCATTCTTTATTCTTCCGCTTCTTGTCTTAGTACTTCCACTGGCTGTTCCTGCATCTGATAGTTTGGTCACAATTGCATGAAGCTGTTTAGCATGCCTAGATCGAATTCCAAATCAATAGACTCTCTTTACCATGCGCATACGCCACGATCCGCTTCATGGAACATATTGTTATCTCGCACCAAGGCAATGTGACCGCTACGTATGCAGGTCAATCGACTACCCCACGCTCCGACGTAGTTCGAATTGTTCAACTTGTCACCGGCCTCCTTCGGAATTCAGAGCCATCCAGTCTCTCCCCTGACAATGAAAGGCTATCTATGCAGAGCTAGATATTTTATACGCGAAGACAATCAGCTGAGATGTCAGAGAGCAGTTCTAGACCAAGGGCTATCGTCAATGAGGAGCACCAACAAAGCGACTTGCTGGAGATCATACCTGCCAGTATAGGCTCGGACTACTTTACCATATTAGCCTGCTGTCGGCGACCACCTCTTTTAGTATTTCAAGAAGCAGGAGCAATCATACTCTGCCTCATCGGCAAAGCCTGTCGGCATCAGAGAGCTACGAGAAGTCCGAGAACATGCGAAATTATGCAGATTTAAGCTCGACGAATAGATACTGAATAGAGTGACCCGGAAGAAAGAGTTGAGTTTCGCGATGCACTTCAATGAATCGATACTCCTCGCTAGTCACGTATTCTCCCTATCGTTTCCCTGGACCGGTCCAATGCTCGCGGGTAGTTCGCTCGTGAAGGGCTCATTGGTTTCATACCAGGGTCTACCGCGATAGTGTTCGGATTTGGAGCAGGTATCGGTACAAGACACTACCTCGACTACCCAAAGGAAGCCTTGTCGTCCCCAAATATAATCGAATACGATGTGCCGAGTAATATTGCTGGATGCATATCGACAATTCCGGACCTGTTTTCTGGGGCTATAAGACTTACAGCTACGTGGGCAAAGCCGAAGACGACTTTTCTTGAAAAAATGAGGCCAACACAGCGCACTGAGGGAACGGCCTGCTGATCAATCACGGTTCACGCATTTGGAGTGCGGGGTGCATGAGTAGCGTCAGGCTGGGAAAATACCGCACGGGAGGTTAGGACGCGCAGCGACTGCTGTCACGAACTGCAGTTCCTAGTCATGGGCGTAGCTTTGCGATGGCGAGACTGAAGCCAACATCATCACCATTTCTGGGGCTGCCATGGTGCTTCACTTCCTCAGAAGCCCGTGCGTACATCGCATGTTAGCCGAATAGAGTGCCCATTTGGAACCGGCGTTTTCCGCCAATACCAACAATCAAGCTGACCCGAGCAATCTCGCAGCACGTACGACAGTACAGTTGTTCCTAGTTGATAACTAGCCCAAGCTTGCCATATGCCGTGCTGCCGAGTGCATGATATTCGCTTAAGCACGACGTGAGGATTCCATCGGTTCTCATCTGCATGTCTTCTTTGGGCCTTTCTCCACTCCCTGCTGCAAGCAATCCGGAGCAGGAGCATGGGCTTAGAACTATCTATGCTGATCCTGGAGCGGGAGTGAACGTGCTTGCGGAGACAATCCCCCACGGTATACTCCTCTGGGTCATCTTTGACCAATTAGTGCCAATTGACACCACACCTTTGCCAGCGAACACTCGATCGACTTCATATGGTACCGGGATCGGCTTTCTGAATATCCGACCCCTGTACTGGGCGCGTCCCTAGCCGCGAAAGAGCTGCAGGTAGGATGAACGGCACAGAACATGTGACCTCTATTTATCGAGCGGCAGCGGCGCGCAAGCAGATATTCCTTTGGCTTAGCTGCATACTCGGAGTTGGAATTTGATGCATCTCGAGCTGACGACTTGATTTTTGATATAGGCACCTTTCACCATAGTAACACATCAGCTTATGATCGATCATATAAATGAACCACAGACCACTTGGCGACCCCAAAACTCGATCGCCCCAACCTTGGAATCCATCCCGCACTTGCAGATAATCACAGTGCATACGAGCGTATCCCCTCACCATGCTCCTTCCTAAAGACGGAGTTTGAGACGACACACAGTCAGCTTCTGAGATCTGTCAAAAGGTGACGAAACATCAAGGGCCTATCGCTACAAGCCAGATATGCAGACTGTGCAGCTCCATTTATGGAAGATGTACACACGACTGCGGCAGCCTGTTGCCGATAGGCCTCATGTCATCAAATGATAGGGCCTGAATCTATATGCACACAGCCGAATTCCGCAGCCAAGCTCCCTTCACCGGCGGGCTGTGTGTTACGTGTTCTGCTACACTGCTTGCTACGCCGATACGACCTCACCGAACGGAGACAAGACTCCTCCAACCCCATATGCTATCCGACGGAGTGGCGAAATGCAAAAATAACAGACCTCAGTTCTGGGGCGCACGTGGGCCTTGCTCCATCATGCAAGCTTGACATACTCTCGATAATAGCGCTCACTGCTGCATATGTAGTCTGTTTCGAGTAAAGACTGGACGTTCGACATCGGGTCGTATTCCGGACCACATACGGCTTGCAAGCCTACCCGTCATTCTCAAAGCACGACCATGATTCGAACCTGCCGACCTCGGGAAGATAATCGCATGCATGGCACACTCTGACTTACATGACACGGGTAAGGCAGAGACAACACTAGAACCACTCCACTAATCAGCACTGTCCGTGGCACATACACGTCCACATCCACCCGACTAGTCTATAGGCCTTATACTTGGATATATTGAATCGTTTGCTTCACTTTATCTCACCATACAAGTGTATGCGTTATATGCACAGTGCTTTCCCAGGTGAGACTTCACCGCCTCTGCTCAGCTCGACTGAAGCCTCAGTTGTCAGCCTTCATGCTTGCTGGCTGCGGGCGAAGTGAGTTGCGGAATACGAATGGGTGATCTGTGGCATTCTGGTCCCATGCGCCGAGATGATTTGGTTGCACACGACCTCCTTTCCGTGTCTTGTCCTCTCGAGGCCCTTCAGCCAGCTTAGTCCTTCCATTCCAGCACAGTTTCAATTCAAAGCAAGTCTCAGGTCCTCCATGCAAGCTTAGCCAGCACATAAGTGATTTCCAGAAAGCGGCAACGGAGCTAGGCGCACACAGCTTCACCGACCCCGCTCGTGCTCATGCTCATGCTCGTGCCTGTGCCTATGCCTGTGCTTGTGTCTGTGCTGTGCTCTGGACCCTCGCTATCACCATCCCCCCAAAATGTAACCCTGTGAACCTAGGCCAGGAACAGGTTTGTAGATAGATATCGAAACTCTAAACTAGCCCCTTAACGCTCAGAATCAATAGAGCACGTAGGATTTTGTTGAGCGTGCATGATGTGCGACATGACCACGACATTTCAGCTTTTGCGGAGATCTCCATCCAAGGTTTCATTATGGACGTACAAGCTCTAACGTCTGCGAAAAAGAAGAAAAAAAAATTAGGATGGCACTATGTGGTATCTGTTGCGCATGCATGCAGTACAACAAATACTTGCATTTCAGCCTCGCATCGAGGGATCACTCATCTGTGCGTCCCAAACTCTAACGCGCTTGAAAAGAACAACTTCGCGTTGCGCATGCATAATGTACAACATTACCGGAAGCTACAATTCAGCTTCTGCATACCGTGATCTCCCATGCACTATCCAACACGAAGTCCTCCCATGAGTTCGTCCTCCTACACTCACGCCCGGACCCAAGACATCATTTACGCACACGACATACAAACGTGCACACACACAGACACACAGACACACAGACACACAGACACACAGACACACAGACACACAGACACACAGACACACAGACACACAGACACACAGGCACACACGCACGCACGCACGCAC